>QANZ01002429.1:246075-257708 GCA_003254925.1 Chamaecrista fasciculata
TGTGTGTGTGATATATCGTGCACCAGCCAACAGTTGAAGCTGCCAGCATGATCTAAACTTTCCTATGTTTTTCACTCAGCAGGCACTCATGAGCCAAGGAAGGATCAGATCATGTGGCAGCTTCACCTGTCGATGGGATCACGAATTGTACCACCTCACTAATCACTATTTATGCTTTCAAAATTTAGAAACTTTTTCTAAGAAAAAAAATTTAATACTTTAATTTCTTATACTTATGCATGACAGATATATATATATATATATACATTCAATTCTTTCGTAATTTAGCATTATATATATACTATCACTTTTTCTAAAAAACAAAAATACTTCCTTTAATTTTTTATCAATACGTGAACAAATTATTTTTCAATCTTCCCCTTCAGTTTAATTTATCGCTGGGTGTATGAACTGCTTCGTCGTCATCCTGTGATTTACATTATTACATAGTATTTCTGATTCATCTACTGGTCTAATAGTCTAATAGTAATATATATATAAACAAACTGACCAACTTTACTTTTGTTATGTCTTTATCCAATAAGAAATGTACGTTTAGGGTCACCAATTAGGTTTAGCTTTTATTTTAAAATAGGGTTCCCCCTCTGAAAGTATTTGCTGTATTCATTGCATCTGTACTTTATTTTGTGTCGTCAAAAGTGCAATACACTGTTGTCAGAAAAATAATCTTCGTTTTAACAAAATGATAATTATTAATTAAATAGCATATATGTGCTTTGTGGTGACTAATTATGCTGTGGAATATTCTTGACAGCAGGTTAAGATATGATTGCGTTAGAAAATTGAAAGACAGAATCTCTCACGTCCAAAGACGGTTGGTGCTTTTGAGATCTCATGCTGCTTCCATGTGAGGAATCTCCATTTACAGCACTCTCTAACTGTTAATACTTGATACTTAATACTCCTCATTCATTAGTTTCATATTAATCTAATAATCTATTGGTTTTAACGATGCGATGGACCTATTATTAATTATTCTCACCATGCATCGATCCCTGAGGCACAACGAATAACATAAAAGCAAAGTATATTTACTTTCTATATATTATATACAACTGTTTATCAACAATTAATTTGAATTTTTATTGGTTGTAAAACAAAAGAGTGATGCATGAAGCACAATTTGATTGTTTGATAGGTATATATATAGGAATAGATATACAAATGGACTTGTGGGATTAATATGGCATGTATATATGTTGTATGATGCACCTTGTTGTTTGGGAGTGAATGGATCCATGTAATAATATTCACCTGGATGCACCCATCACTTTCTCTACAATTAATGAAACAGAATCTACAAACAAATGGATCTGCTTCTCTTGGGCCTTCCTTCTATTGGACTAGTAACTAGACTCATAAACCCTCAACTCACAATTGCAAACTCTGTTCATAAAAGAGAAAACTTTTCTGACCAAAAAAACTAAACGAGAAAACTCAATTTTCGTTATTAATTTTTTTAAAATAATCATGATATAGTTCTTAAATATTAAAAATACATCTTTACCAAAAAAAAATATTAAAAATACATTATTTGTTTCTTAATTTTTTAAAAAAATATAAATTATTTAGTATCAAGGATAATAATTTAAGAACTAAATCATCAATGTTAATAAAAAAAATTCAGAGATAAAAAAATATATTTTTTCAATATATATTTAACGATTAAATTATAATTTTAAGACAAATCCAATAATTTAAAAATAAATTTACTCATTCATTATATATATATGAATCATTTCTCTATGGGATATATATCGTATATTATTTTTATATGGAATTTTTCGCTTTCTCTACAAAATGATAGCCTTTGAGTTTGGCCGTGTATGTAAAAAGAAAAGGATAAATGTACTATAGTATAGTGAATGATAATATTGGCGAACAGAACACGAAGGATACGAGAGTGTGTCTATGATATTAGTGCACTAGTCATCAAATCCTTTCACCTTTGAGATTTGTTTCCTGTCTAATGTCTATACAATACAATACGGTCATACGGAGATTGATTATTGGTGTTTCGCTTCAAGCTATTTGGACTTAAGTGTGTACTCTGTGTGCCGTCTGTACCAGCAATATCAGCCAAAAATCTCTAATCCCAGAGTTTGGAGATGACCAACTAACCGGATTGGATCCTCTAAAGTTCATTTCTCTATATTTCTTGTGGAGCTAGAGAGAGAAAAGAAGACGGTGAGAGAGAAAATATGAAATTCATGAAATAAAAATATGTAAAATCATATTTTCTCTTTCTCTCTCATATTCCACAAGAACTCTAGAGAATCCATTTCCTCTATTATCATTGGGCTTTGATACAAAGATCACCATAGCTTAAGCTAAGTATTTCTTAGCCATTGGATTGGAAAAGATACTTTTACACAAATCTGGAGGCGAAATGCTAAGAAATGCTTAGCTAAAGCTATGGTGGTTTTTCTATACATTCCCTATATAATTGTGAAGATTCTAGCCCTTTCTGTTTCCAGTGGCCTGTGGTGATGATACAATTACAAGGGGCTCACGCCCAGAAGGCAGAACAAAACAAAGCAATTGGCAGATAGAACTACACCTTTAGCACCTCCTTCAACTGCTAACACAGCACTTATCAGGCAACACGACGTCATTAGTTGACTAAAGGAATCTACGTAGAAACTTCGTGACTAACAAATTGATAGTGACTTACAAATTTATTAAGCCTCCCGATGACTGAAAGGAAACAACCTCGTAATTTCGTGAATAATATTAATTGGTAAAGGTGAACACAACCTAGGCAATACACATTATATTGTTGGTGGCCAATGAGTGGAGAGGCTTGAGCTCAGTTCATAACGTCCACATGCCTATAGAAGACAAAATCAAGCCTGATGGGTGACATAGTTCCTCGTAAGTCAAAAACTTAAAGTAAGATAAGCCGGGTTAGTTATATTTAGAAGACGCCAAGTATTTGTTTATACAACCTTACTTCATAAAATACCAAACTTCCTTCATATACATTATCAATTTATCATACATATATATACATATAAAATTTACTGATACACTCTTTGAAATTATTTTCAAAAATGCTAAGAACAAATAATGATTCAGAGCGCCCGCAGAGCTGAGAAAAGATTTTGTTACCCATACATACATAGATTCAGAGATGGGATTATAATACCATAATCATCCCTAACTATGGCTAGAACAAATAATATTACTATTGTCGAATGACAATTATATTATTTGAAATATGGCATGAATGATGACCGTAAGGAGATTGATGCTAACTAAAGCGCTATTAGATTCATAAAACGACACAGCAGGCAGGTAGAAAACTTCAACTTTCATTATTCGGGTTTTAGTGTAAGTTTGAGAAACTAAATTATAAGAATAACATTTTGACGACTCATGTTTGTGCTCCATAACTGAATAATCATCCTGATAATCCAACCAAGCCCCCATCCAAGCAAGCTTAAATATAACCAGCCAGTCAAATTTCAACACCTATAGACCTACAAGGAAATGCAAGAGTGTTGTCATTTGCTACACTTTGGGACCATATTTTGATCACAATCTAGCCATTCTACTGCATCAAGCAGTATTAACTCTTCTCATAGCATATGCTATTAATGTATTTAGAGCCGAAGAAAATTGGAAAGGGTACTAAAAATGTGACAAAAATTACATGCCTACTTGACAAGTGGTTAAGAGGAAATAGAGCAAATGCAGCCACCACCATTTGCAATATAATACCGTGCTTGAGAGTTGAGACAAACATGGAGTGGAATACAATGTCAATAGTTTGAGCAAACTAATTTGGTTTATAATTCATGGCTAAGCTAGATGCTTTCTAAAGCTAATTACTGAAATTTTGAATATTGAAATGGGCCTACACTCCATTTCAAAAAGAACAAAAAAAATGGAACAAATAGTTCTTTACAATAGCCCACAATCATATCTAGACCAGATATACGTTTGAAATGAGAGATTGCACTAAGTCTCAAATCTAGTTCTGGTAAACTACTCTTGATTTAATTTCGGTTATAATGGGCCAAAACTTAAAATAAACCATTAGCCCATCAAAATCTGGCAATAGAAGACACCCATCAAATGCAGTACTAGATGCTAAAATTGTCATTTATTTTATTATGTGACAATATAATTGTTATCCCCCTCCCCCTTCTCTCTCTCAGATGCCAGTTTCAAACGGGGGACACAGTGGCCCAAAAAATCTCAAAGCCACCATCAAGCCACCGGAGAAACAGGCAATGTAATTATTATTTGGAGATTAAGGTTTGCAATTGGAAATTGCTTTAATTTAGGATTTAATTAAAATTTGAATAAAAACTTTTATCCTAGCATTTTATTAGCCCATACTGCAAAATCCTTGTTAGATTTCGAGACCTAAAATCACTATAATTAATTATGAATTTTGAGAATTTTGATCATTCTCTTTTTATTTCTCTTCCTTCATCAAATTGGTATAAGAGCCAACCATCAATCTGCAACACCACCAATATGTTAATTGAGTAGCTAGGACTTCTAGCCCAACCCCACCTCTCCCTTAAGTTCAAACTACCACATCCCTTCAGACACAAACAGCAATACAAACCACGGACAAAACCACACATAAGAATACAGCTGAAAAAATCAACAATTTTGACATCTTATGATAGGAAGAAGTAGTCACCAAATCAACAGGCAAGACTCAGAGACATTATCTTCTGATCTAACTATCAAAGGTCGTTCAAACTCAAACAATCAGCTAAGCCAGTATAATTTGATCATTTGTAGAAATACACTCACAACTCAAAATATACACTAGAGAATAGAGAGTTCATCTGCCCAGCCAAAAACTTGGGGTGAAGGTGTACCTGTACACCTGATTTGTTGAACTTCTTGAGAATCTTCCAACATCTGCAGAAACCAAAAAAAAATGTAGGTTACAAACAAGTCATAGGCTTCCCAAATGCATTCAAAAAGAGAAATTATATAGTTGCAGCAAGAAACCTGCCAACAACATGTACGTTTGACCTTTTTAGGCACAATAAATCAAGGAATGGTGAGTATGAAATAATATTACTAGTATAATGCAGCATCAAACAAACAAACAAGCTGTTGAAAACATTTTTTCTACCAGTCACAGCTCATACCAGTATAATGCAGGAGAATTAACCAACCGTAAATACAAACCAGGAAAGTCCCATACTCATCCAATAAATAAGCCAAAGAAAAGTGTATATGCACGATATCCCTTGATCAGAGGCATCAGAAAATTTCTTGATTTCTTATATTATAAATCAATAAGCTCTTCCCCGAACCTTTTTCAACATGCAAAATTATGAACTTTGGCTAAGTCGGTAAATAAACGCATTGAAAATGATACCTCAGGTGACAATATTATGCGGTTGCAATTCCACGTTCAAAATAAGCTAAACATTTCTCATCACTTATCACTGCTCGGTTGATCACCTAGAATGCGTTGCACGAGATCATCAGAGCCCAGCAATTCACTTGCCCTGTAATTTGTCACCCCCAATTTATTACTGTAAGACAGACATGAAGATCCCATCTGACTCATTACCCATGAATTCCTTGCGGGCAATGATGCCCAAAATATCAACTTCACAGCATCCTTCGAAGTCAAGCCAGTTTCTTTGACAGCAATCCGCGCATCCCTGAAGGGATTTAAACACTTGTCTCTGGCAAACCCAATACATTTATCCTTCGCAATGGCAAAACAACTTTCCATTTCGCGCTCTTCGCACAGCTCTCGCTCCTTCAAATCGGTAGGTTTGGCTCCCATCAGAACCTTCCACCAAGGTGGCTTACACTTGCTGGAAGCGCTGATAGCACACCCAATCCTCGCCCCCTCCTGACATTGCTGAATGATTTTGCGCTCGCAGGCTCTGTAAGACAAACTCCAAGCTTGAGAGTCTCTGAATGCAAGGACGTACGGGCCGGCTGATGGGTCGTCGGACGGGCCAGCCGGCAATGGCCCACGTAATAAGGGAATCGGCCGATCAAAACTTATTACAGTCGAAGAAGGAGAGTAATCGTCGAGATTGTCGGGTGCGGATGCATCCATCCCTAGCAATAGAGGAATTTTAGGGTTAGGTTAAACTGATATGAACTCAATCAGAAAAAGAAAATATGGCAGAAAAATCCGCAAACCCACAAAGCAAGTATGAACTTTGAAGACGACGGAAGAAATCCCGGGTCTCACAAAATTCTAAAACGCGCCAAGTAACGTTAACCTGGAAGCTGGAACGGTCTTCAATTCTTTATCAAATTCACTAGTATCATTTGATTCATTTTCTCTTTTATTCTAGTGCTTGGGTCTTTGATTTTATACATAAATATATAGATATATAGATATTAAATTTGGCCAAAAAATTACATAAATACTAAAAGAAATAAATTTAAAATTTCCTTGTTTTATATTGTAAATCTTAAAAGTTTATCATACATTTTAAAGTTGGACATTTTAGGTATCATTAGTTTCAACATATAGTATACATAGAGAATAAAATCCAATGATGGCTCAACCGCCTGAGCTCACAAGTTTCACGATATGGATTATATGCCTTTTTTTTAAAGGTCCAAATCCCATTATCTTTTCTTAAAATTCTACATTCATATATCATTTTTGGTTTGATTATTTGATATTTTGTTTTTATTATGTTGCAACTTGAACGTTGAAAATTTGCTAGATAATTTTAAGAGTTTTCACGAAATAATTGCAACGCGTGTGAATCATATACGATTTATCTGTCGCTCCTTTGGTTTTCTTCTTGTTGGGTCAAATGTTGAGTTCATTTGATTAATTAAATACATTAAGGTTGTTTAAAAAGGATCAGTCCGACCTGTGACGCGTAGTGGCTCATAAGCACTGGCGTTTTCAAAAAAGAAAAAGAGAAAAATAAGAAATAAAAGCATCAACTCAAAGTAAGTCACTTTGGATCACTTTGGAAAAAGTAAAATAAAATCGTAGTATGTTACAGAGAAAGAAAGAATTTACAGGATATGTTGTTGGCATGATTTTCATTAACCAACACAACTTTATTTTGTGCATGCACACTTAGATTGACATCAATTCAACATCATCATCCTTGCAAATTCTTCATAGCTGACTTGACCATCCCCATCCATATCTGCCTCTTTAATCATCAGTTCAGCCTCTTCATCCGTCAGCCTCTCTCCCAAATTCATCATTACCTGTCTCAACTATACATAGAAACATCAAATTTATATCTCATTACTCTATAATCTTTACTGATGACTAAACAGAAAACTTTGATCAAGAAAAATTATGGATCTTTCATCTATTTATGCAAATTAAATTGGTCAGCACAGCATTAGCATGTTTACCTCTGTGGCTGAAATGTATCCATCTTGATCTCTATCGAATACTTTGAAGGCTTCTTTTAGCTCCTCAGACAGATTTTCCTATAAGAATTGATGACAATAGTATTATCAATTCATCAGCCTCAACATTTCAAAGACTTGGAAGTTTCTTAGAATCATATATACGAGATTAATTACCTTCATTTTTCTGTCCATAATACTCAAGAACTCGTCAAAATCTATTCTCCCATTCCCATCCATATCCACTTCAGTGATCATTTCTCGAATTTCTTCTTTAGAGGGATTTCCATCTAATGATTGAACAATGGTTGCCAGTTCATCCACAGTAATAAAGCCTAAGCATAAACGTCAGTTACAACAAATTAGAACCATGAAAAGCAATCACAGGAAGCATGGGCAAAAGAATCTCATTTAGAAGAAATTAATTAAGGAGCAAAAGAAGACACCATCAGAGTCCTTGTCAATGAGGTTGAAGGCATCCCTGAATTCAGCAACCTGGTCTTCTGTGAGTGCATCTGCCATTGTTTGTTATAAAGTGCAGGAAACAAGGAGAAGAAAACAATGATTTGCTTGTTTGTGCGAGGAAGTGAAAATGAATGTAGTGTGTTGATTTCTTGAGCTTGCTTCTTTCGTTATTTAACGCAGAGGAAGGGCCAAAGAGAGTATGAGTGTGAAATTGTGATTGTAATTGAAATAGTCAAGACACGCAGGAGGCAGAAATTCCAATTCAAAAAGCAGGAACTTTTCCAGAGGGCCTTAACCAATTAGCAATTGAACATGGAAGTTTTCAATTCCACTTTTTGTCTGGTCCCACCATTTATTCTCAAAAGTCAATGCAACAGTGACTCTATTGCCTCCATCTGCAATGTAACAACTTATCATCACCTCCATCCGAAAAAAAAGAAAACAATTGAACATCACCTTCTGTTTTTCTTTTCCTTTATTTTTTTGGATGAGGAAATGTATTACTATCATATTATGTCTTTATGCAGCTTTGACTTTCAATTTTAGTTTCCGAGAAAAAATGCCATATGATGTAAGAATGATTTATGTTTTTTGAGTTGTGTGGGGTAGCTCAACTACCAGACGGTCTAATGAATTCTTTTCTTGAGAAGAAAAACAAGAAAATGTCTTGGGAAGATAGATCAGGTAACACATTTTATGATGCCCGGAGGAACCTAATATCTATTACTTGGTTTGAGTCCTTTATGATGTGAGACGAATAAATTTTTTTTTTTTTAAAAAAGGCACCGCAAATTCTGGATTCATGAAAAAGTACTAGAACTTTCTTTATAATCACACTCGGAATTCAGAAGGGTCAAATCTTGACTGTTCTACGTTCTAGCCTCCCTTGGCGCAAATTTATTAGTATACCATATATATATATATTTATATATTTGATTGAACGTCGTAGTTCAAATTCAGCATAAAAGAAATTGATACTTATATAATCTGCCACCGTTAAGGCAGTCAGAATCGGTCAAATGGATGCAATAGCTTTTCGCGCCCTCCACGTGATAGATGCCATACTGATGCTGATGTACAAAAAGAGCAATGGTGGCTCCTTTTCTGTGATTCTGATAGTCAACAGTCAGCAGACACATCAGCTCTTCTTGGAATATTAAATACTGTAATACACAGATTTAAAAGCCAATACACAAAGTATCATTATGAACTCGCACTCACAAAGTTTCATTGCCTGCAAAAGCATGCCACAAATTTGATCTAGGGCCCAAAGTGATCACAGGTTAAAATAACCATGCCACTTGTGATGTTTCTCAATTGTAGATACAATCATTTTCGATTTGAAGAAAGTTTGAACAGGATACAGAAAGCATCACAATGTTCTCCAACTACAAACTCAGATTGGTTGTCCTTTGGGAACAATTTGATCTTTGAGCCACATGTATATAGGAACCAACACATACCAAGTAGCTGCCATTGCACCCAAAACGAAGCGCAACAAGAAAACAAAAGGATTTACAGCCTTTTCAACATCTTCTTCCTTTGGACCAAGCTGCATCAAATTATAAAAAACAAAAAATCTGTCTTATATACAATACATAGAAGGGAAAAACTTGCAATGACGTATAATATGAGATCGTCAGGCAAGTGAGGTGGGGAATAAAGGAAAAAGAATAAAAAGAGATGTAAGACTTTATAGCAAATAACAACCTCAAGAATCAAGAGATAAAGAAAGCCAAGAATTGTAGTGTATTGTGGAAAATCTAGAATCAAAACCAGAGGACTCATAAGATTCATTCAAACAACTCAAATAACCTTGAATCCAGGAGATCTAGTGTGAATGCCTGCTAAACACCGAATAGTTCGTATAAAAGAAACCTGTTTCGCAATACAAAACTTCAATCCATTGCATCAATCAAAGCCCTTGTATGTTGAGAAGAGACTGGAATATGACCTAACCATGCACGTACAATAAAAATAATCTCATCGTTGCACGATACAAAGCACGTATTAGTCTTACCTCTTTTTGGGTTCATCACTTCATCGACACTTCTAAGCAGTCTACTTTTTGTATACCATCAAACAACTGTAAAGCTGCCTCTTTAAGCACAAAAGTCTGCTTGATGTTGTAAGGGCTTAAATTACTATTTGTAACTATCAGTATCAGAGTTACTGCCAACTGTTAACCCTTCTTTGCTTATGGGCAATGAAAGAGAAAACTGGTAGCATGCATTTTTACACAGAAACAATAAAAGACACATGCCAAAGAGGAGGGACAAGGACAGATACAAACTAACTTTGTTTCTGGGTAACTTTTTTTCATTAAAATTGCTTCTATGTAACAGCAAGTAGCACCCAAACATAATACAAGGGTACACAGCAACCAAAATAAGGTTTGCGATGCTAATGTGACAAATACCTGCAAAGGAGAATCTCCAGATGCAGGTTTCACTCCAGTCACAGAACAGCCCATGATCAAGCCATGCCGACGAACCCCACGGTACCATTTTGGTCCAATCCTTTTTAGTTGGACATCCTTAAATCCTGCCTTCTCAAACCACTCAATGTACTCTTCCTCTTTAGGGAAAAGCATCCAAACATCTGCAAAGAAGCGTGACAACCAAAATGTTGGGTAGACTGGACCAATAAGACATGCTTTGCCTCCTAGTTTCAAAACTCTGTATGCTTCCTTGATGCCACGCTGTGGATCAGGCCAGTATTCGATACTAATAAATGAAAACATATAAACTTTAAGGCAATCTGCTATTTTCTAATTTTTAAAGCCAAATGTTACGAATCATAATTATCCCTGAAGAAACTGAAGGCCTGAATGAGAGAATTGCACCTCAAGCATACTACTGCAAACTAATAATTACACCTTCACCATTTGGTAAGGACAAATGCAACAATATACCCTAACAAAAACAATAAGTGAACTGAAGATACAGATAAGATTAATTGAAAAGGTTGGAGTTTATACCTTCCAGCGGATACATATCTATCTGCATAATCAGTAGGAAAAGGAAGATCTTCAGCATCGCCTTCAATTATTTTGCATTCTTTCAATGGATTCTTTTGCTTGGCTTTAGCAAGCTGATGAGGTGATTGATCGAGAATGGTAACATTCTTTGCATCCACATGCTTTGCTATACCCAATGTGGTAAAACCCGTACCACCACCAACATCAACCACTATCATATTTGGATCACTGAGGTCGGCGGGTTCAAGTGCTTCATCCCTCATGTCCTCAGTCCAGTGGCCAGGGTTTATGACATGGTCATACACAATTGAGAGAAACCTGTAGAACCAAAATGCCTCTTTCTTGTGCTGAATAAACCTTGGCTGCGAGGTTGGCCTCGAAGCGGATCTACTACATTTCGGCCCTATGTTCCTACGATTGGAAATTCTAGTGCTAGCAATCAAACTCACTTTAGGGAAGAACTTCCCGTGATATATCACATTAGGGGTTCTGCTACCTAAGAAAGTGAGATTTTCAGCTCCAGTGAGCATCACTGGAGCCATGAGGAAAAAAAGAAACCAAAACAAACGAATTTAACCTAATATTGCAGGTATGATGAGCAAGGACGTCAAGTTATATTTGTATAAACCAAAAAAGGAAAAACCTTGCAGAAACGTTAAAGACTTAACTATCAGTTGAGTCGGAGTCCTTTTTTTTTGGGGGGCGCTAACAAATGGGGGTTTTTTTTTTTTGAGGCAAAATGCAGCAAATATTTTTGGCCAACAAAAATACAGCCAAATTAAATGAATGCATCCCCTCACCAAAAAAAAAAAAGATACATCAATCAACC
>QANZ01002429.1:257714-302515 GCA_003254925.1 Chamaecrista fasciculata
ACCCAAAAAAAAAAAAGATACATCAATCAACCCAATTGAACTAGACAGCCCAGATGATTCCAGATTGGGAGAGTCCGGATTCAACTTTTATTAATTATTATTAATTAATGTAGAATGTTAGGATTAAACAGGGTCCATCTTGAAAGGTGACTTGTAAACAACATGATGTTCAATAAACGGAAAGAGACGGGAGTGACGACTAGTGAAGTGAAGTGAAGTGAGTGAAATCAGAAATGCAATACTTTCCTCTCCACAAAATTTCTTTTCAACTTATTTTAAAACCTGCATTTTTTTATAATAAAAAAATAGTTTATGTAAAAAAACAAAAGCTTAATCAAATCGAATACTCTGTTAATATTTCATTCAATTTTAAAGATAAATGAATGAATGGTCTCAATCAAATACTCTATTTATTAACTACTCTCAAAGTCTCAATCTCAAGGCAAACCAAACGGTGCCCTCACGCAGCCGCTAGTATCATTAGGAAATCCTTGTGTTGGATTTGTTTTCCAATTATTATTTACGGAAAATAATTTGCGATAAATTAATAAATTATGTAGCCAATCTTAGATGACACAAATGTGTAGTTTAATAAATTTGTATTTAAATTGCCCATGGAATATAAAAAGTTCTTTTTTAATACAAAAAAGAAAAAAAAAACACGTTCCCCTTTGCTACAGATAAATTCACATTCTTCCACTGATAGTCATGAAAACCAGACCATATATTCATTCATTTTTGCATAATTTCATGAAAACAATAGAAATAGCAATAAATAAAAGAGAGCGTAGAGACGTAAAAACTGAAAAATAAAAATTAATAATAAGTAAAGGCTCGCACATTTTCATAGAAAGAAAATAGGCTTTCGAAGAATAGAAATTAGAAAGAAAGAAAAGTTAGCAGTAGTAAAGAAAAAGAAGCTTTTGGTTTTGCTTTGCCCTCGCGGAGGAAAAATTGTGGCAGATGTTAAACTTGTACGGATTCTGCGTTCAGTGCTAAACCAAACCTTTACCTTTGTGTTTAATCTCAGATCTATTGGCCAAGAAGGAGGCACATGTTTCTGGATGAGCCTACTTGGACGAGCTTGTTGCAGTACCAGTGATGGCGTCTGAAACGGCGTCGTCTACTACCCCCGATGAAGAAGCCCTTGCTTCAATACCCACTGCTTCTGCATCTGATAAAAGAAGTAAGCATCGGATTCTTGCGGAAGTGAAGCGCCTCGAGCAAGACACCAAGTTTCTTGAGGTTATTAACCTTTCTTCTTCTTTCACTTCTCTTCTCATTCCCTAATTTTAACCTACTTTATAGTTTAGATTGCTTGCATTTATGAGCCTGTTTGTGTTGCGAAACTTGTGTAGTGTGAACAAAGTATTATGTCTCAGTACTGCTACTTGCTTAATTTGGTAATTTTGCTTATACTTGTGCTGAAAAGTGAAAACCCCTGTGTTTATAGTTCACTGGGATAGCGTTTAGGTGGGGATAACACTTAAAACTAAAACTTCAGCAAGCAAGTTACTCGGAATGAAGAAGACAGTGTGTTAGAGTTTCTAGAATTGATTTCTGAATGAAGTTTGATTTTCAGCAATTATCGACTAAAATTGCACTTACATTGTACTTGGGATGCATACAGATGTTAAATTTGCTAGGATTTGAATGGATATAAATTGTTGAACAGAATTTACTGGTTATTAGCGTGTAAGATTGTTGAACTGAATTTTCTAATGGATAGAGGTTTAGCAAAATACGCTTTTCCTCAAGAATTTCGTCTTCCTCTTTTTCTCAAGATTACAAAAAAGGACTTATCAAACATGGACCTGGGTTTGGATGATGCACAGACATAGAATTTTATTTTTTTTTTCTAATAAATTTCTACGTTTAGAATTGAACACATAGATATACATAACAGGTGAACAGGTTTAAAGTTGAAACAAACAGACAACTAACCCAGTGTCCTGCATGTCGTCTGCATCACCCTCAAATAACTAAACAAGGTTATAGGCACCTAATTTGTCAGTTGTCACAAATCACTCCTAGTATGTTTTGAATTTTTACATTATCAGTGTCATCAGCATGACAGGGCTCGTTGAAATCTTATTAAGATACTTTTTCAGATGGCAAGGAATTCTTCTTCTAGTTCCTTATTTAATATTTCATATTCTTGACAATGTATTGTGGAGAACTTTCAATATTTGATACCTCCTGGCAGTCTGGTTATTCAAACGTAAAATGGCCAGTCTCATTATTTTTACCATATTACAGAGGAAAAGTGAATGATTATTCACGTTTGGATCCTCTGAAACAGTGACAATATATTTAATATAATAGGAAATACTATGGGTGAAGACCTTATCAAACAAATGTCACAATTAGTTGTCTCAGATCTTTTCTGTAGTACCCCTTTTTTCTCCTACTTGGCTTGATGTATATTGATGATATGAAGACGTAATTTCCCTTTTTGAAGATATCTTCACAAAATGTTTATTGCTACTTACGTTTGTAAAAGTATAAACCAGCACATGCTTTGCTTTCTGAAGTGTTCCGAATTTGAAGCATAATGCGTGTATCTTCTCACGTTTTGCCCATCTTTATATGGAACTATAGAAGTTGATAATGGGTTATACTGTTGCACTTTGCCTAATGGCAAGACATTTTACTAGGTTGATTTTATTTATTATTAAAAAAGGTATGAGTCTATACTTTACTACTGCAAAAAGCCATTTCCCTCTCCTTTGTCATTTTCTGCATTGGGCAATCCTAATATGTTGCGATTTTTTCTTCTTGAACTCTATCCAGGAAGAACTGGAAGAACTTGAAAAAACAGAAAATGTGTCAACCATATGCAAGGAGTAAGTGGTGAACAGACTCTCTCTGGAATGTAAGGAAAAATAAGAAAAATCTGGGAATCGTTCTTCGTAGGATTTAGAGTTGTCTAATTTTCAACATCTGAAAAAAATAGAAAAAGAAAAAAATCCATGTTGGCTTTGCACGTTTAAGTTGTAAATCTGAGTTTCTAGATTGATGTACCATTTCAACATGTAGGCTGAACACACCGATAGAATTACAAGATTCCTCTTGACATTTTGCAGGTTGCTGCAAAACATGGAAAGTAGGCCTGATCCACTACTCCCAGAGTAACTTCTATAACCTGCATCCTCACTTCGCAGTCTATCCTTCTTGTTACAATGCATAATCATCAATTTTCTCTAAAAACAGAATACATGGACCTGTGAACCTGTTGTGGGATCGATGGTTTGAAGGGCCTCAAGATCCTCAAGCTTGTAGATGTTGGATACTTTGATTGCAAGCAATCTCTCATTTGGCTTGTGTTGCAATAGGATGCCCCATGTTAATGCATAGCGTAGAGTATTAGACTCTAACTCAGAAAATGCTTGATAACATGTTACACCATGTAAAATAATTCTTCAATGGAACCTTAGTTGATTATATCAGATATGCTTCACTACTGATGAGTTTGTAAATCACATTCGTTTACTGCATTAAATTGAGAAATATCATTGTTTGTGTTGTGCTTAGCTGAGAAGTGAGAATGCACATGTGTGATGTGCAATTGTTCATGGAAGATTAAACCTGGAGGTTATTATCCAAAAAAAAAAGCATTTGATATTAGGAGAGATGTGTATTATACAGTGCATACCTGATAATTGTTTAGAAACTAGATTGACATTTTAACGCTCTTATTTCTAGCCATTTTAACAAAGTACGTGATAATGTTTGTAATATTAATATAGATAGTGAAAGAGAATAAAAGCATATGGACACTTCAACAAAAAAAAAAAAAAAAAAAACTTGAATTTTAAGCAACCTTCTTGACACGGGAAACGACATGGGCTTTGATATTTTTTAAAAAAAAAACAAAGAGAGAGAGAGAGAGGGTAAATTTAGTATTTTCATTTTTTCAGCATTTGGCCTCTATCTTAAGATGGAAGATTGATGATATTTCTGAACAAGAAGATTAATCTACCCAGCAATAATTAAATGTAGGGCATGCCCAGCAAAAGAAAGAACACCAGTCAAAGTTTGACTGTAACAAAAGGGTAAATGGTAGTTGCACATTAGTACTTCACCTTCATTCAACCCAAAAAAATAAAATGAAAATAATGAGATGGCCATAAGATCTCATTTCGTAGAACAGAACAGTCAGAACTTATAGCAAAGTTCATTGCATCATCATCGTCAGCATTCAGCATCTATCAAGTTTTAAACAAATTGGGTTAAGAATAAAAATCTATAAAAATCATGGAAAAAAGGAATACATGACGTGATTATAGTTGTTGGGTACGAAGTATGAAGCCATGTTGTTCGCAGCCTCCGATGAAGTCCCCCAATAACTAGGCACACAGACCAGAGAGAGGAAAGCATGTGAGTGTGGCTACTATCGAAGACAAAGGCCTTTAATTTGCTTTTGGCCGCACCAAATTATATTTGATTCATCCCCCCAACGCCACTATGCGTAATTTCTCTTCATCTTATTTTTTTCCCCTTCCACTTCGTTTTCACTTGGGGTTTCATAACACTGCAAAAACTCCGATTAAATTCTTCTGTCGTCAGCTTTTTTTTCCTGTTTATTAAGATTTGTAATCAATAATATCTGTCCTTTTTTATAAGTTAATCCAACCGTTTACATCTTTAACCTTTATGGAATTTTTTAATCCACCAACTGCTTTGAAAAAGGAGTCAAATTGAGTATAACAAGCTCAAACTTGTACTATAATAACCATTGGGTAATTAAATACCTTCCGTTGAAGGAAAACTTGAATAACATAACAGTATAACACATGCCAAGACATGTTTACAATAATTAATTCCATTTAAACATAATAAGTTTCCATTCTGGTTTTGGGCCTAAAACCTAAACCTAACCCTATAAGGCTATAAATATAATATAGTGGCCTCTAAGCAGCGAATTATCCTCTTTTCTGCAACATTCATTTTCCTTCTTTGTTCTTCCAGAAATGATGTGTATACTGTATACCTATTCTGTGCTCTACGCTAGCTGCTAGACTAATCAAGCGGATTCTACTACCTACGCAATTCATTCATGTGCCTCCGTATAAAAAATACATATAGCTAAAGATAGCCTCTTTAATAATTATCAGATTTGGATTAATCAAAACCAGTTTTGTTTAAAATTACATTCTAGTTTATTGATATATGTCTGCTGCTGAATTCTACTAATTTGGCTTTTACTGACTTTTTTTTCACTCATATTTTACGTGGCCTATTAGTTACAATCCTGGTAATTTGCATAAGATAATTACTTATATAATAATGGACATACCATGTTCTAATCTAAATTCTAAACCTATATATATATATATATAAGAGTACCTAAGTAATAGGGTGATGGACTGAAGTATCTACAATTGTGAATCTGCAATTAATGTGGCACTAATATAAGTATTAATGACGTTGATTATGAGTAGTTAGTTGGTTACCTCAAAAATCAAAGTGATTAGTTATGGCACTCTAGCTGTAGAGTTGATAGGAGCAAGATCTAACACAAGAAACATATTAATTTAAGGTTCGGTAGCTCCCGCATATCATGTGCACAGATTAATCTTTTCTTCTTTTCCTATCACTTATCATCATCTTTTGTTCTTTTATTTCCACCTTTTATAACAAAAAGATGCACAAGAGATGCATAGCCACGTGACTGTTACGATGCTGCTTTTTATTTTTGGATAATCTGGAAATTGACTATTGTTTTTCAGATTTGGTCTTGCTTGATTATACCATACATCTCATAAACTATCAGGGGGGGATCAGTAATGTAATAATTATAAAGATCAAATTGCAAAAGCCTAAAAGAGATATTTATTAACCTTCCCCACTAGATGACAAAGATGCCAAGTACCCCTTCACATGAACAACTCAATAGCAATTCTATATTCTTTTTTCCACTTCATCCACAATAACATATAGCAGATGGCATGGCATGATACATCCTCTTTCACCCATAATAATTCTCGTCATATGGCATATTCTCTCCTTAATTTGACTCAACAAATATACTAATATACCGTTGAAACTTGGAAGAACAATAATAATAGTAATAATAATAATCACACATAATCTTAGGCACGTAATTGATTCCTTATCATTTAACCTCTATTTTTAGTATGGTTGTAACGGAGGACCAACTTTCATTATTTTGTGATATAGCCAATTAATAGCATACCAATTAAGAGGCCAAAACAAATGGTGTTATGGGTGACATAAAAGATACCAGAGATAAATAAATACAAGGAATTGAAGAAATTTTTGTTTAATGAGGGGTTATGTAATTATAAAAGAAACAAAAATTATTAGTGTGCATGTGAACTGGGGGTATATGGGAATATATAGAGCAGAGTCTTCAAGGAAGTGGTCCAAGTCCAACTAGTGATTACTGAACCCTAGATAGAGGAATCAGAATCCTATTTTTCTCTCTTCATCATTGATTCAGCATTCCCACATCCATTTCTGCCAATCACCTTATTTCTACAATAGTTACACCAAGCAAATACTCTGCTCGTATATGCCCGTATAGGTATCTATTAGTTTAGGCACATTTATTACTTCCCTTGAAAATTGAAATTATATTATCTAGCTATCTGTGTTTTCTCTTCCCCCTCAATTGAACACACTGACTTGGGATTTCAGGCATACATAAGAGTAACCAACAAGTGTAGCTTAGAGGCTGGCAGCAGTAAGTAAGTACTGTCATTTCATTGGACTTATCTCTCGCAACAAGTCATTTTATGGCCTCATTAATTAATTATTTGTTGTATACAAAGTTGGGAATGGATGGAGAAGATTGTGGGTGAAACAGTGAAAGTAGATAGAGTTATTAGGAAGTTAGGGAATGTGAGAATTAGAGGAAAAAGAGGAAGGTGAGATGAGAGTTTCAGGATTTGGGAACAGAGCTCTCTTACCTCATTCATATAACCCATTACATGGGAAATTGAGGATGATGGGGACACCTCATACTAGTAGAAATGCCTATGCTGCTTCATTTTTCGGTTTCATTAATTAATATATGTTTTTAACTTGTGGTGCAACCCCCCATATAAATAAATCTAATAAATAATGACAGTTTGTCTACAGTACTAGATCATTTTCTATTGTCATGAAACAATTAAAAGTGAGAGTTTGTAGATCTGAAACGCATGTGAATTGAGAAAAAGGGGAAGAAAGAAAAGGTGAAAAGGGGAGCGTTGGGGGTTTAATTTTATTTATTTCGCAACAATCATAGATAAGAATAATTATAACACCAGTAAGGGTAGTAACAGTGATGCTAGGAAGGATAGTTGGAGTATAAAGAGGTTGTACAAAATTAAAGACTAATAAGATCACATGGAGCAATCAGAAAAAGGTATATATATGAATGACAAATCCACATGGAATTGCAGCTTGACCCCATTATTTTCATAATAGCTAGCTTATAGGAGGCCCTCTTACTCTCATGGTTTGGCTGAACCAAACAGTTTGGCACAAGAAGGCAAAAAGATGATAATGTTTTCCTTTTGTCCACGCACAATGCTTCATTCATTCCACTAACGTTGAACAAGCCATTCATATGAACAAGACTTTCATGTATTATCAATTTTGTCATTATTAGTTCATTTTTTTTTTTTGGCCATTCATCTGGGGTCGCATGCATATGATCGATCACGTGATAGAGATATAGTAGAAAATTGAAACACAAGCAAAGCAAATTAAAACAAGTGATGAGAGGGTCGGAAGTGAAGCTATCTATCTAGATCTTGGTTAATTCAGGGAGCAAACCATGCACACACACACATATATATATATAATTATGACGTAGTAGACATAGATCAGAAGCAGATATATACATAACGTACAACTTAAGTTGCCGATTGATTTCGGAATGTGGAGAGTAATAACAATAATTAAGTGGGGGAAGATTTAATTAAGTAATAACAATAATTAAGTGGGTTAAGGTACTCGTTGCTTAACCATCACTATCTTGTTACTTGTTAGTAGTATAGCTGTATTCGAAGATGGGAAACAATTAATAATTGTGAATAGTACAGGACCGAATAACTCACCCAGCCTGACTTGTCTTTAATTCTCTCTTTCTCTTTCCTTTTCCCATTTCCCTTTCATACACTAGAACGAGCTAACGCCTGTACAAAACTTGAAACGAAATCAGTTTTATTTTTCACCAACGTCACCATGATGATATATTAATTTGGTACAAGGTGGATAGAAATAGAGAGAATGTGATGGCAAAGGATGTCTCGTAAAAGATGACACGTGGGTGGGTGTGACTTGTGTTGTGAGATGCCAAAAAAGCCACGTTAATTAAATTTCCACTCGGTCATATATGTATGTAGTTAAAATTTTGGAAATGAATGAGAGCCAATTGCAATTGCAAGGAGGAAGAAAGGAACTTATCCACTTCTAGTTCCAGAATATAATTGGTGTTATGTAAGCGGTTAATATTGTCCTTTCCTTTTTTTTTTATCCTTAACCCCCAAACACTTGCTTACGTGCCTTGTCATTATTTCACTCTTGAACTAAATTCATCTCTTTCCCACGTGCTTACAACTTAACCCTGAAGCGGCGACCGCACGGCTAGCTAGTGCTACCACCAATACCAATTTCTGTTACAAGTTACAACGGAATTAATACGTATATAATAATCTTCTCTCTTAACATCACTTGAAACTTGTGAGTGTGTGATTCATGGTGAATGTAAGAAATTGAAGAAATCTAGAGGATGAAGGGCTAGGATTTGCGGTTAGTGGAGAGGCTCAAAAATCGAGGTGGTAATTATGGGGAGATGTAGAGAGACAGAGAGAGATAGCATAGCCCACGGTGGCCATTCCCTCTTTCCCTTACAGGCTACAGGCATCTCCATTTCTTCACTCACTCCTCAATTTCAAGAAATTAAAAAAAGAAAGAAAGAAAGAAGCCTGGACTGCTTAAAAGTTAAAAGTGTTCAAAGTGCATATATATAAAGTGGATGAGTGGGCTGTGGGCGCGCGCTTTTTTGTGTAACGCCAAAACAATAATTAAATGCTCCATACAAGTTCGTCATTCTCTCAAATCTTAAGGGGCTACCTTGTCATTTCATAGCTGGTTATCTTCAGTCCCCACTCTCTGCTCTGCTCTCATCATCTTTAATTAATTGCGCCCACCTCCCTTTTAAAGAACCAGAAAAGCGGGAGTCTCTCAGAGAAGAAACATACCAAGCAAGCAAGTAAGAAACTGGAATGTTGAAAATGGAGGCTTCGTTCTAACTTACTCTCGCTCAAACACAAGCAGAAAAGAAAGCTACGAGAAGGAGAAGTGGTAGCAAGATGACGACGGGGATCGTACACGACCAGAGCCTCGAGAAGCAAATTGAGAAGCAAATGGGTTGCATGGCTGGGTTTCTTCAGATCTTCGATCGTCACCAGATTCTCACCGGAAAACGCATCTACTCCGCCAAACGACTCCCTCCTTCCACTGTAACTATTCATTTCTCACCGTTGTTTTCATTTCATCATTTATTCCTGCTTCTTCTCCCCTGCTCTAAGTAACTACTTCCACACTTGCAGGCAAATTCGTCGCCGGAACCACCGAGCTCCGTCGGTTCTCCGGCGAAATCCAGAGAACTGCAGCCGCATCCAGTAAGGTCAACACCGTCGCCTGACCGTGTGAAACAGAGCCCGTCCAGAGAGGCCCAATCTCCGGCACCGGAAACTCAAGCAACGATGCCTCTTCCTCTTCCGGTTTTTGAATTCAAGCAAGGGACGAGGTCGTCGTGGAAGTTCGCCAGAGAGGCTCCTAGGCTATCTTTGGACAGTAGAGCGGTGGTGGACGCGAAAGGCACTCTTCATCGATGTGAGAATCCTGCAGAAGCGGCGGAAAGTGATAGTGAGAAACAGCGTCGATCGACGAGCGTGATAGCGAGACTGATGGGGCTGGAGTCGTTACCGGATTCGGATCCTGAACCGGTGAAGAATGCTGAGCTCCGAAGATCCGCTTCTGAGTCCAGAGTGAGCAGAGATCTGTTCCAGCACCGTTACTTGGACAGTAACAATGTTCAGCGAAAGCAGTTACAGCAGCAGTCAAACTCTCAGGTTAGCATTTCTAGCAATGTGGCCAGGGACCATGCAGCTGCTATGGACAATCGGGTATCCAATATCAGACCGGCAGATCCAAAAGAATTTGCTGTACGAAATGGCAAGACAGAGCCTGCAACTGCAAAAGCTCTTCCTCCCAAGGGAATAATAGGACAAAAGAAGAGTTTCTTTGATTCCGCTGACTTTTTCCCCGAGCCAAAGCACACTGTATCCATCTATGGAGAGATTGAAAAGAGGTTGAAGATGAGAGGAATCGACGAGCCCTCCAAGGACCTCGAGACTCTCAAGCATATCCTTGAGGCCTTACAGCTCAAGGGTCTGCTACATTCTAAGAAATCTACTACCTCTCAAACCAACCACAGAAATGTCATTTTCGACGAAAGTATCTTAGCGAACGAGTCTCCGATTGTGGTGATGAAGCCCGCAAGATCTCCTCCTCCATGGAATCGACCTGGAAGAACCGGCGGCGACTCCCCGCCGTCAAGCTTCCGGTTGAGTCCTCGAGCACGCAGTAACCTGAACCTTGCTAACGAGACCCTTCCCACGTTGAGTCCGAGGCGTGACAGGCCGGAGATGAGTCGCAATGCACGAAATCAAAGCAGAGTCAGAAACTCGAGCTTGCCGACTCGTAGCGATAACAGTGTGAAGAGCCCGAACCGGAGTAGACTGACGAACACGGAAGAGCAGAGGAAAGGGAATGAGTGTGTTGGTCAGAAAAGGGTATCTCCCGTTCACTCACCAAAGATAGGTTCCAGAAGGAATAATGTTAATGTATCCCATCAGCAAGTGACGAATCGATCTCCGAGGATGAGAAAACCAGTGGCAGAGATTTACGAGAAGGATGAATCATCCTCGATCTCGGAAAGCAGTATGAGCACGTCTTCGCAAACAGATACAGAGGTACTATTAATTAGTGACTAATTAATTAAGACTTGAATTCATGTACATTTAGTTGTAAAATGAATGGTGAGTTAAATAAATAGAATTATGGTGGTACTGCAGAAATACAAGGTGGAGGAGTACAAGGAAGGAAGGAATCTACTGGAGAGGTGTGACAAGTTGCTTCATAGCATAGCGGAAATAACAGCGAGCGAGTTGCAGCCGAGTCCAGTGTCCGTACTTGACCCGTCTTTTGACAAGGACGAGTGTTCATCACCTTCCCCAGTCATGAAGCGTTGCATTGATTACAAAGGTATTATTATGTAGTATATATTTAAAAGTCTATTTCATGTGGTCTAATTAACGGTCAATCCTAACTACAAAATATTAAGTTGTTATAATCATATTGAGGACCTCTACGGTGACGTCTGCATAGACTCTAGGTTGCTAAATGCTAGTTCTTTGCTTTTCCAATCTCTCTCATTCAGACGTGGATGAATAAGGTTGGCTTATTGACTACGTCAAAATGCGTGGTGAGTGGTCCGTCCTATCGCACTAGAAGTCAATGAGCAAATTAATTGGAAATCACCAATTCACATGCAGCCATTTTTGTAATTAATGTTAAACAAACAAAAAAACAAAGCAAAAGTGAGTAGGAAAAACAAACAAGTGTATAGAAATAACTGTTCCCGTACAAGATTAGAAAGAAAAAAAAGACATGGATGATTGACACTTGACAGCAATATAGTAGCTGAATGTGAAGCCAGTGCCCTCCTTAAGGCATTATTATAGTCGTTAGTTATTGTTGTTTATGCTAATAATGCTGCGTTCATCACAGATCAACCAGCGGAGTCAGAGGATGACATGTGGAATGCTTCTCCTGCATTGTGTTCCATGGGAGAAGACTGCGATTTCGTGTATGTATCCGAAATCCTGCGAGCTTCGAATTACTTGCCGGAAGAAGCCGACATTTTTCTGTTACTCGAGAAGCAACAGTATCTGAAGGGTAAAGATACCTCAAAGGTTTCCACACTGCAGAGACGATCCATCTTCGACACAATTCACGAAATCCTCAATCGGAATCGACAATTGCCGCCGTGGAAGGCGATTTCGTGGATTGGCCAGACGTCATTGTTACAACGGATTTGGTCGGAGTTTCAAAGAATCCGACGAGAGAGGAAGGAATCAGAGGATTTGTTCGAGGTTATATGTGGAGTGTTACAGAAGGACCTAGCAGAGGACGCCATGAACGGATGGGGAGAATTTCCAATTGAGATGGGTGAGGTAGTTTTGGACATTGAAAGACTCGTCTTCAAGGATCTCATCGGTGAAACCATACGAGATCTCGCCGCCTTTGCCGGAAAATCCAACAAGATCTCGGCGCTTCGTAGGAAGTTGGTGTTTTGAATTTAGGAATACGAGGGAATTCCAAGGAAAGAAGAGAAAAGAAAAAAAAAAAAAAAAGTAATGCTTTGGTTGCTTCTTTTGGTCTTTATGCTTACCAGCTTTCCTCTGGCTAATCATTTTTTTTCCTTTTTCAGTGAGGGAATTGGAAATTTGAAACCTGAAATCTAGGCAAATCGAAGGATAACCAATGAAAAAAAGAATAGTTAATGAGTGTAAATAAAGGTTGCATTATTATATGCGAAGAGTAGTTGGAAGAGGAGGAAAATTGTCAAACTTGCAATGCATTCGATCTCACCTAATATTCTTACACAAAAGAATTTTTTTTTTTCCGGTTTTTCTTTACACGCATGAAATTTGTTTGTTACAAACGAAACAAATCAGAAGAAACTATCGCCAAACGGATAAGAAATAAAAAATGCTAGGCATTGGCTAGTCTTCAGGCTCAGAAATTTCCACAATTGTACATATATAGGAATGAGTGAAAATGACAATAAAAAAAAAGATTCTGTTGAGTAACATAATGTTTTAATTTCTTCTTCATAATAATTTCATAACTTCATTTTCCCCCTTTTTCTCACCATTTGAAATGGAAGCTTCTATTACTCTTTAATTTAAACAATTTATTAAAATTCATCCTAATATACATCATATAAATGATTAACTTATGTTCTCAAAATAAACAATTAGTTTGTGATATTTTATATTATAGAATATAATATATAACATTATTTTTCCAACTTCATTTTTTTTTTACTTTTTACTCCAATATTGCCAAGTAAAAATTATTTGGGGATAGATTCAATTATAAGGGGCAGCAATGGCACTCAAGCAATCGGCACAATTAAAGTAGGGCGCAGCTGTTTTGGACTTGGAGATGCTCACTTGAATTGACAGGAGGTTTTGATTTGTTGTATAGTACACCCCTTCAAATTTGCATTACCAAACTACTCATCTAGTTTCTATGTCAGTCAATAAATATAAATGTTTCTCTCATTTTTTCCATTTATATCTTGCGTTTCTACTCTTCTTTTTTAAGGGAAAGAAAAGTCCTTGCAAATAAGGACACGGCATGGTGCCATTTCTGAAAAATTAAACATGAATGCTAAGACAATGTGATTAGGAGGTACAAGTGAATTTGGAAACCGAAATGGAAAGATGTTTTGATGCTTTGGAAAATATATTAGTACAGATCGTAGATATTAGTAAGGTGGGACAACACAACAATGTAGGAAGTGAGTTTTGTTGAAGTTAGAATGTAGATTGGGAAATGGTATTACCATGACAAACGTGGATAAGGATGTATTATGAATCTGGGTCCTTTTTTGTCTCAATAGACCCTACTCTCCAATAAATTGTCTATCATCACATATCACGCTTTTGAATTTTGAAATGACAATCACTGCTATTCCACATGCATTTCTCATCAACGCACCTATTTATTCTTTTCATTCCTCCATTTAAAATATAAATAGCATGTATATATATCTCAATCCATTACAGAAGGCTTTTCACTCAACTATTTCCATCTTTAAAGAAAAGGAGCAGTTGGTTAATTGTGGTGGAAGAAAAATGGTAACTGGTTCCATATGTATATATTTTCATGATTGGTTGCTGGGAGAGTGGGTAATCAGATTAATTAATTAACAAACTAAATAATTAATTACTTGAGAGGAACAGTTCATGTGACAACAGTGGTTGTCACTTCTCGATGTAGTAAGAGAAGAAACACTTGTTGCATACCAATAATTCACGATGCTATGCTATGACTATGCTGTTGTGTTGCTCTCTTCGCTTTTTCTTCCCTCAATTATGGGATTAGGTACAAGTCTGGATTCATTCTATATCATTCATGTGCAGAAGCAAAGTCTGAGTTGTGGTGGGGGCTATGAAAACAGGATAGGAACACACCAACTGAATTTTTCTCAGCCTTTTGTGATGTGTTTGTTGGTGGGCCTCATGGCCCATTCCTCCCCAAATTTTATTGGACCCTTTTGCCATTTCTACACTCTCATTCATCACCTGTAATCCCCAGCCAAACAACAAAGCTACGTATATATATAAGCGTGTGATTTGGTTCCAGAAGAAGCTAAACTCCTATAACTGGAGACGGAGGGGTCTCCTTGTCATCTGAAAAGGGCACACACTCAGCAAATCATGTGTGTTTAAGAGATGTGGATGGATGAAGCTTCAGAGGGCACATGCCTTTGTTCTCTCAAACCCCACGACCTGGCCTTATTTCTCTTAAGACTCATTAAAATCTATCCAATCCTTGCCTTTGTGGGTTGTCATCTTGGTTCTTGTCTCCTTTTGGGTCCTTTGCTTATTAATGGGAAACATTTAGTATGAAACTGTATTACTATTTACCCACATCAATATGTCTCCTACTTGACTAAATCATATTCTAATTGGAGTCCTTGAAGTTGGATTTACCTAAAATCACACTTGGTCCACAAAATAAATAAATCCTTCAACAATAATTTTAAGAAAGCAGAGGACAGTGTAGAAAATTTATTTATTTTCGGCCAATATGATGGACAGAGTATAGTTCCGCCTAATGGGCAAAAGGCTGCGAATGACAAGACAAGATAGAATTTAAAAATGAATATTGGACCCATAATTGAGCCCAAACGATAGATAGACATACCAATCTCCAATCAAAGGCTCAAGTCACACTATTCAAGTGCCCAGTTTGAAGAAAAATAAATGTTGTTGGTCTTTATTCTATGGTCGAAGAAAGTGAAAAGTGTCGGGAAAGCACTAACTCCAGCAAACACCCATAATGAAGACTGAATGAACCAAATTATCGGCAATGTAATTAGTCAATAAAGCCACACATAGATAAATAAAGGGAGCAATTGTAAGACCGATCGACAGAATTTCAAGTCTCCTACGGACTAGTTAAAACACTAAAATAAACAAATCCAAGACCACCTCCATATACATACCAACATTTCAGTTCTAAATAAACCAGTTAAGAGACCCAACGCAACAGTGAGGGAAAAGTCATACTAGATAACGCCTACATCATTAATCAGCCATGTGAAATAAGTACCCATGTGGTCATATTCATTCTTTGGAGGTTTTGTTGATCAATGACTTGTGAATATGAGGGATAACGCCTCCACCTGCAATGGTTCCTTTAATCAGAGTGTCTAGCTCTTCGTCTCCTCTGATAGCCAACTGCAAATGCCTTGGTGTGATCCTCTTCACTTTCAGATCTTTGCTCGCATTCCCAGCAAGTTCAAGAACTTCTGCAGTCAGATATTCAAGAATAGAGGCCAAATAGACAGCAGCAGTGGCTCCAACACGACCATTCGCTTGAATCCTTTGTTTCAGCTGTCTGTGGATACGACCCACTGGGAACTGAAACCACCCATTTCAATATCACAAACCAAAAGGAAATTGTGCACAACAAAAGTTCCCCAAAAAAATTTAGAAAAATGAAATTCAAATTATCCCATATATTATGGCTTAAATTATCCTTTATCACAGGTTAAAAAACTGGAAACAGCCTTTCTGCAGAGTAGAAGTAAAGTCGCGTACAGCTTGACTCTCCACAGACTCTACCTAATGGGAACCTTGTGCAATGAGCCGCCCTAGACTCCACATGGTGGGAGCCTCGTGCACTAGGCCGCCCTTTATTATTGCTTAAATGCAATTTTCCACACCCAACTTCATAAAAGCTTCAATGCAATTACTCTACTTCGAAATTATGCAACCTTGCTCTCTCTAATTCACTTAAGCATTAATAATTCATGATATAACCTTAAATTACAATCAAATTTGTATACAAATAAGCAAAATGTTAATTTCAGCATTCAATTAAGGAATAGAAAGTGGTTATTTTTAGCTAGAATGACCAAATTAAAATTTCTATAAACTTAGATTTTATTGAGCCAAAAATGGACTTAAGTCTTCATTCTATGTTTGTGAGAAATTTAGTACTTAAAGAACGCAATCGTGCCAGAACAAAATATTGCCACTGCCAAACCAAATATCGTTTCTTTACAACTAAAACAGAGGGGAGAGCAAAAATTGACAATGGGGCACGTTGTCACACATAACAACTAAAAATCATACAGTATAGAAAACTACAACTAGATCTGACTCCATGTGCAGGGTAAAATCATTCATGTGAACGCCAACAACAAAAATAGCTATTAAAGCAGTTAACTTGGTACTCCAGAACAACAATTTGCCACTTATAGCCACGCAATTAGAGTGAAACGATAACGATTTACCTGGATTCCAGCACGGGAAGAACGCGAAACTGGCCTCTTCTTATCCTTATCCTTATCCTTGTCTTTGTCCTTGTTAGCGGTTGGGGTTTTTGCAGCAAGAAGACCCTTCCCTCCTTTTCCCGCCATTTCCTACCTAGGGATTGAAGCGCACAACACATTTCAAAATTTGACCTTAGTTCCCCTCATAATAAAAGTAGCTACACAAGTGGATCTCCAGGAAAGAAGGCAAAAAAGTGAACAAAGTCATAGCAGCACAGATGGGTAAATATAAATACCCAACCAAAAAAAAAAAAAAAAAAAAAANAAAAAAAAAAAAGAACGGATAGTTCATGAAGAAGTTGTTCATCCACACAAAAATAAGACAATAGTACCCAAAAGGAAGACCAGGAAACAAATCAAAGAACAAAATTAAAGAATAAGGAGATAACGTATTTCCGGAAAAATAAATTGCGTCACGGATCGAAAACGCGAGGATCATGTGAGAAGCCAGAAAAAAAAAAAGTAAAGTGGCGAAATAAAATCTGTGACATCTAGTAAGAGCATATACAGAGATTAAGAGAGAGACCTGAGAAAGTGAAACAGAAGGTGGCTACTGGCGAAAGCGCAAGGAGGACTGATTGAGAAAGAAAGCGAAGAAGACGGATGATTTGGAGCGTTAAGAGTCGAAGGGAAACATTAAATGCAGAATGCTTTTTGAATTACCATTTCACAACAAATGGCGGTCCCTCTTGCGTGGGAATTCAACATTTCGTTGCGAATTTCAAAATTTTAACGCTTTTGACTTTTTTCAGTTTCTGGGCCTATTTTTGTCCTTTCGGCCCAACTCACTCAAATGGCCCATAACCTTGAGAATGCCCAAATATGGCACACATGATGGTGAGCCTTTTACTTCGGAGTAGGATGAGGCTTGGACTTACCATTTGATAGTTGAAGTTATTTCAAAAACAAAAAAGATTCCCGAAATTCAAAGTCCTGAATTTTGTAGCTACTAGCTAAAGCAGCAAAGCTGGGACAGCCAAGCCCATAGATACTTCAATAGGTCTTTAACTCTTTTCCATTGTGACCAAAAAAAACAAACTCTTTTCCATCATTATTCTTATATTTCATCCCAAGAATAATAAATTAACAAAGAGTAAAGGAAAATTCAAGGGGTGTAATTAAATGGTTGAGAATTGTTTACCTTTAACTAAATGTAAGGGATTTGATCTTTAACTTTCGATATAAAACAATTTTAAATCATTGAATTAGTTATCTCATGCTTTGAAGTGTCTCTAAATTAGGCTAAAAAAGTGGTCATTGTTATCAACGGTAAATTCACTCATAGTATACCAAATAAAATAAAGAGTAAAAGAAAGAGGATAAAGAAAAGAGCAAAAACATCTCAAGATAATGCAAAACCTAACAAGGCTATAAGGGGAGTTTGGTTGTCTGCCAAAATGCACAACAAGGTAGTAATTGGTTGTGGAATATGGCAATGGCATAAAGAAGGAATCTCACAGGCAGAGGACAGAGGACCACTGTTAAGTTATCAACTTCTTCAATATGGTTTCCTCTCCATGGGAAACTTACCAAACTCTTGCATACGCAAAGAAAGAAAGAAAGAAAGGTATATATATAGTATAGTATAAATCAGATGCGTTATTACTTTTTCATACTTACACCCAACTTTTTTTTTCACTTTCTTTCTTTTCATCGAATCAGCTTTCACAAAAACTACCAGCTCCCTGCTAGTACAAGCTGGAATTATGCCAACCCCACCAGCATGTTGCTTTTTCCTTCTTTTTTTTCTTCGAGATACTGGTGAATTTGTGAAATTGTGTATGTGCTTTGCACTCATTACCCTATTAGATTCCTAACATCTATTCGAACCATCACTTCAAAATCCACGCCACTAATAAACACAAGAAGGAAATAAATTTTGAACGCTCCATGCATCACTTCACTTTAGTTAATTAATTATCCTAGATTGCTTTTTTCTTGCTTGCTCAAGCTCAGCATAAAGCTCACAAGTGTTGCTTGCTTTTTTCTTTGTTTACATCCATGAGGGCCAAAGCCTTAACTATTTAGCATTCATCCTTAGCTCCGTGCCGCTCGTAAAGCATACTTACAAAATTAAAATTTTTAAAGTTTAAAGTTTAAACCACTGCTTACCTGTAACTTTTTTTTTCCATAACTATTCACTGTTAATATATATATTTTTTAACTACGAATGGCGCGAAAATTAGAAAAACTATAAATAACAATCAGTATCTTCATTTTTTTAACTACTGATAAAAAAATATTGATTTTAGCTCCGNTAACTACTGATAAAAAAAATATTGATTTTAGCTCCGCTCGCATTATACTCATAATAATTTATTGAAGATTTTTGTAAATGTTGTTACCCTAAAATATAGCCGAAAGCGGCACTGGCGGATAGCCTCGAAGGGAAGTCTAGAGAATAATGATTGATCAAAATAATAATAATAATAATAATAATAATAATAATAATCATGTATGTATGTATGTATAAATAACATTGATTGATTGATGTTCCCTCGAGGGCAAGTCTATGTGGGCCTTGTTACGTTTGCCTGTAACAAACTAACAGTATAACCGTATAAGGTAATAGAAGTTACTTTATTTAAGGCCTGTTTGGGAGCAAAAAGTTCAATCCAATCTCAATCAAATCTCAACTTATGAGATGAGATGAGATGATGTTGAAATTAGGATGAGATGAGATTATGTAGTGGTGTTTGGATGGTTTGAGAGAAAATGATGTATAATAGGGTGTGAAATTATATAAAAGGGTATGTAATGATTGTGGTTAGGTGAAATAGGTTGTNATCTTGTAAAAAATGATTATGAACTGAAATTGATAAAGTTTGAAGTGAAAAATATGATTGAGTATGGAAATGTTGAAGTGGGTGAGTAGGTCCGTTTGAGGCATGAGATGGGCCCATCCCATGGTGTCTCATCTCATCATCCATCAGATAAATAGGGAACTATATTGATGGGCCTTATACACGTACCTTCTTAACTTTATCTTCAACCATTCATATGTTAACTTCTCTGTGGCCCACCACACAAACGTTACCATTCTGGTGGGTCCCCCTCTCTTTTTCATTCCTTGGACTCCACATTCAAATTCACTCCCAAACCCAAATTATCAACTCCCAATAATCAATCCAACGGCTAGCGACCACGCATGTTGTATGTGTCACCATCGCAACATTTCAAGTACACCAACAACCTTCATTTCAATNAATATAGGTATATAAATAGGGGTAGATTAGTAAATGTATGATAAATGGGATGATGATTTGAATGAGATGAGGATTAGGATGAGATTATGTGCCACACAAACACCCAAACTGGACTGTTCATCTAATTTTAGGTTAAGATTAGGATTGAAATAGGATGAGATTGAGATGTTGAGTTGCCAAACAGGCCCTTAAATAATACTCGCCCGAAAAGATTCTCTTGATCAATAAATAAATGAAAATTTATGTGTAAATTCCCTCATCAAAGATGCATGAACCAGACATCTTTAACTTGAAAAATAAAATTTGAAGATGGGATTAATTATATACAGAATACCATGTTTAGGTATTTCATGGCAGGGTATATCTTGTAAAAAATGATTATGAATTGAAATTGATAAAGTTTGAAGTGAAAAATATGATTGAGTATGGAAATGTTGAAGTGGGTGAGTAGGTCCGTTTGAGGCGTGAGATGGGCCCATCCCATGGTGTCTCATCTCATCATCCATCAGATAAATAGGAAACTATATTGATGGGCCTTATACACGTACCTTCTTAACTTTATCTTCAACCATTCATATGTTAACTTCTCTGTGGCCCACCACACAAACGTTACCATTCTGGTGGGTCCCCCTCTCTTTTTCATTCCTTGGACTCCACATTCAAATTCACTCCCAAACCCAAATTATCAACTCCCAATAATCAATCCAACGGCTAGCGACCACGCATGTTGTATGTGTCACCATCGCAACATTTCAAGTACACCAACAACCTTCATTTCAATTATCAAACAAGCTTCTTTACTAAATGATTTGCAAAATGCAAACTATTCCCTAAAGTTTATTGCATTCCCGAAATAGCCCCTCCATCATCTGAAATTTCTCAATTCTCAAGCTTAGTGCAAAAGTGAGCTACTGAAACCACACCATCTATTTCTTAGGATTTTAGTTTTCTCCGAAATCACGTCATAACTCATCAGAAGAGCATGGCATTTTCAAGCTTCACAAACCAAAACAGTGAAAACAGAGTTCGTTGAGGGGCAATTGGGTCAAAGTACCCACTCTACCCACCGTTTTTAGTTTCAGTTAGTCACACCCAAGAAATTTTGATGTCGCTGCAAAACGCATAATACCTGGGAGTTAGGAGGCGTCAAATTACTAATCTATCCTTCAACTAAACTTTCTCCCTGTACATGATGTTGGTCCTTGTTAAGGATTCCCCATCGATCACGTCAGGGGTATTGTGGTCAATTAAGAGTCACGCGCTACAGCCTCATCCGAAAACGAAAAGTGGTAGGATTTTCCATCTGGCCCATGCTACCACCGTGAGTCAGTTTCCAAATCGTCCGCATCACGAGGGAAAGCAACAACTTTTGATCCTTCGAATTATGCGAGGGCTTTTTCGGTATTCCCTATTTCATTTCACTTTCACATCCTCTTTAATTCAATTTGCGTAACAATGCCATTACGTGGCTTCCTCTCTTCTTATTTACTTGCCACGTAGCCTTACACGTGTCAGTTTCCTCCAAATCATTTACTTCTCTCTCTGCTATCCATCCTTCCTTCCCCTGCCTTTAAAATTAATCTCGTTGCTGCATTCTGAACTGCTTAATTCTCTTATAACAAACACTTCTCTACACTCACAAACTGACTTACCTCTAGTTTTGATTCTCAGGATGCAGTCTCCGGCGTTAACCGATTCTCTACATTTCATAGGGATCCACCGTCTCTTTTTTCGGAACTCCCAATAGAAACCCTAAGCAATTGGCTTAGCGAGCACAGTTTTGAAGTTATTCCGTGCCTCGTCTCGCAATTCTGAGGATAATTATGACTATACAATCGCCAGAGAAATTAGGATTCCCTCGTCTTTGATTTCTTTTTCTCCTTCTCTTCCCTAAAATTTGTGGTTTGTCGGTCAATTACATCAGCTCTTCGTTGAATTCGGAAATCGGAAGCGGAGAAGCGAGGAATTTACTTAGCAGTATATTAGAGATTTTGTTAAAGTAAGCTCGGGGTTTGGGAATGGTAAAGAGGAATTGATAAACCCTGAGATTCTGGAGTCATGCCTTTCCATGTAAAAGTTCAGCCAATCGATTCTCACATACCTGCTGAGGGGCATGGGCTTGAGCAGATCAAGCCGGTTGTCAGGTCGCGATTAAAGCGACTGTTTGAGCGCCAGTTCTCTGGTGTTCTCAGAAATTCTACGGCGGAAAAAATCGCCGGAGACGAGCAGCATTCTAGCAAGGACAGCTTCAATGGCTCCAATGATTTCGAGCCGAGTTCGTTGTGCTTGGCGAAAATGGTTCAGAATTTTATTGAGGAGAATCCGGATAAGCACGCTTCTTCCCTCAGGTGTGGACGTAACCGCTGCAATTGCTTCAATAAAAACTGTGAAGACTGCTCTGAGGACGAAGGAGACTCATCCTGTGGCTTCGGTGACTCTAAGCTTTCTTCGAATGCTGAAGCATCCGATATACTTAAGGTATGGGAAGTTGGTGTTTTTAGCCACTTTAATTTATTTATTGCCTTCCTTCTTTTAAATTAAAAAATCGGCGTGTTGTGCTGTTAAATAATATTTTTGCAACATGTTATCTTACTTTGTTAAGGGTCTGGTGGCCTGTGAAAATGTTAGCGAAAAGAATTTGTTAGCGGACACGGCTAAGATCGTTGAGAAGAATAAGATCTGCAAGCGTAAAGATCATTTCTGCCGAAAAATTGTTACTAGCGAGTTGTTGGCTCTCGGATACGACGCCTCAATATGCAAATCTCGCTGGGAAAAATCCCCCAACTATCTCGCCGGTAATTTCTCTCTTTGATTCAGTTCGCCGTTTAGAATGGACGTTTATGAGAGCTGTTTTTGGTTGCCGGGAAACTAGAGCAGAAAGGAAACATAATCGATTGAAGAGAGTTATTTCGGCTCTGCATATATATATAATATGTTGCATAATTGTAGCATAAAACTATTTTTATCCGTCTCCAGGAATGGGTCTGTAACTGTTCATTTTGTTTCTCAGAATTCGTTAAAATTGAAATAAAATTCTAATGCAGGCATCTAACTACTTGGATGACTTGGTATGTGTAATCTTGTACAGGGGAGTACGAATACATAGACGTGGTCATGGGCAACGAACGAGTGCTGATAGACATCGACTTCAGATCAGAATTTGAAATTGCTCGATCAACGAAGTCGTACAAAGCTATCCTCCAAACCCTTCCGTACATATTCGTTGGCAAATCTGATCGATTACAGAGTATTATAGCCATTGTATCGGAGGCAGCGAAGCAGAGTCTGAAGAAAAAGGGCATGCACATTCCGCCATGGAGGAAGGCCGAATACGTCAAAGCAAAATGGCTCTCCCCCTACACTCGAATTACACCGCCAATGCTTTGTTCTGATCACGAGATGGAAGAGAAGACAAAGGAAAAGGAGCATCAGCCTTCGATGGAAAACTCCAATGGCAACAAGTTAGATGAGTCGGCGATTACTGTATCCGAGCAGGATGAGAAGGAAAAGACGACGACGGTGATAGAATGGAAGCCAACTGATCCGATTAATCTCAAATCCAACAGTTCTGGGTCCAAGATCCTGACTGGTTTAGCAGATGTCTTCGAAAATAATAACCCATAAAATTTTGTTCTCTTTTTTCTGTTTCTCTATAAATCTAGAGTGCAGTGCACAATATTATAACTGTAACCGCTATTTTTACTTTTTGGTGGAAACCATAAATTTTGAGTACCCCTTCTATTTTTATTGTAAGGGATGGATTGACGAGATTAATAAATAAATTGGAGATATAGTTGAGAGTTGAGACTTGAGACACATGCAATGGGGTATCTGTACTTTTTTAGCCGTTGATGTTTGATTTGCATATATCTGGTAAATTGATCTCAGATACAAGTTTTAATATTTAGTTATGGAAGAAGAAATATGTTGAAAATCAGATAATTCTATCGACGGAAAGTTCTGGCTCGCTATTAATTCCACCGTCAACCAGATTGGTTTTCTGTTGTAAGTTGTAACAGTAGTGAGTGTAGCGGCGTCCTTGTTTCACAGATATCATCGTCATTGCCATTTGCCCTTTCCAAGTAGTGGAAGTGTATGTATGTCAGTAGTGAGTACGTGTTAATGTGTAACACTGTGACTGGGATTAGTTTATGTTTCTCAAAGCTGCACGCTACTTTTCTTTAATTATTTATTTCAATCATTCATATCCAATGAAGCCATATGTAAACAACTCTCCTAGGAGCCTGTTTGCTGATGTAAACCATGTTTTGTCGTATGTCAGCCTCGTACGAAACCGAGTGGCCACATAGTGTATCTTGGAAATTGTACTCACCGTTTCATTTGTATTCAATTAAATATTCTGTTCTAGTAAATTCCGTCCGTGACTCTATTCTTGTAATACAATTATCAGCCCACTCTCAAAAATATTCCCTATAATTCAAAATAAAATTGGGGGACTTTCTCTCCAAATGATTTCACAGAAGCAGAACGAAATTCAAATATGAGGAGTGGACCAATGCGAGTTAAGTTCGGGCTTCGTTTAAATTTTGCGACAATTTTGTGATGCACCGCTCAAAATTAAACTAAATCTAACCAAATCAAAATGGACTGAGCAAGAATTTGGTATAAGTTGTTTAAGTTTTACGCCATAAACAAATATATTAAACTTATAGAAAGAAGCAATAACTGAAAGTCCTTAGAGAATCAGGAATGGAATGAGAACTTGATAAGTTTTGTTGGAGGTGACTTCGGCTATAATATAACATCGCAGCAAGCAAGCATGGATGTTTTAGTTATTATTTCTTTAAATTAACATCTCACCTATTCTCATAATTTATTTGCCTTGAGATATGAAAAATACGATATCCTATAACTGATAAAAAGACGAGCCAAGGGGAATATCGTGCTTAATTACCTTCTATACATCTATATTTAGGCTTAAGTCTGGTCCACCTTGGGTTTTTAAAGTTAATTAATTTTAAAACATCACATGTTTTGTGGACTGAAGAGAGGAACTTTAAATACAGAAAAGAAAAAGCTTATTGACAAAATCTACATTCTGAAAAGGACTTGTGCAAGATTATGTGTTCAATTTTAAAATTCCTTCACAAAGTTTGTCAGAGTAACCTTTTTTTTTTGGTCAGGTAAAAGAAATTAATGAAACCTCATAGTATTTTGAAGTTGCTACTTCTAAGCAAGGCCAGGCATGGGTGTTCCTTTACCTTTTATAAAGGCCAAAGCTATTGGGTGCTTGCTGCACAAGTCAATGATTTTGTCTTCGAGCTTTAGACTTTAGTGTGATTCTCTCGATCACTTTACTGATTTCCGTTCTAATTAATACTTTGTTTTTCTCAGTGATGTGTTTAGTATCCCTTCCTTGTCCCCCATTCCCTTAAAAGGTTAGAAAAACGTTGTATCTTAAACATTGCAAACAAACCTAAAACTCTGTGCCTTCAAAATGTTCCGTTTTGTCTGTTGCCAAGATTAAATTAATAATAGTATTTTATATTAATGTAATATATTTTTTAAAAAATGTTCTATATATAATGACCTCAAAGTTGAAAATGAAATAATAAGCATCAAATATTTATATTGTTCTTAAAAGTATGAGGTGAATTTTAAATTAATCATATAAGTGTTTCGTTTTTCTCTTATTAGTTTTGTATGTTTATAAAATTTTATTTTTATTTGTAGTTACAAACTACCGAATGTAATCATATATATGTATATTTATTGTTTTAAATTTAAATACGACGAGTCTATAACTACGATATATTTTTTACAAGCTTTTTTTTTTTTAGGTTCATCAACAAATGAAGTCAAATAACACTTTATTTGTGACAATCCCAATTGAACATAAAATAACTCAGAGTAACATGTAGCTTCTAATTTATTATATTCCAACATGAAATTAATGATAGAGATATAACCAATTTTGTTCCTTTTGTTTAGACAACTAGCTCACTTTTGAAACTTGATTTGATGATGACCTCAACTTAATAGAGAAATGACTCATTAAAAGTAATATGTATTCGTATTTAAAATATAATAGAGAAATAATAACTATATTTAGTAGTTTGAGATCATTAGTACAAAAATCATATAAGCATGTAAGATCAATATAAAACAAATATAATATTTATAATCAATTTTAAATTTATCTCGTACTTATTAGTTCAATAATTAGTATTTCACCAATGATAAACACAAAGTAAAGTTAGCCTTTCATGTAAATTGTGAAGATCGATGGTGGATAGCTATGAGATGTTTATCCATGCATTTCAACTTAAACATGAGCAAGTATTTTTATCAATCTTTATCTCTATACTTTCTAATAATTTAGTCCCTATAATTGGACTTGAATCCGGAGGAATTACAACTTCTTTTAATTAATATAAAATTATTTTTATTATTTTTATTATTATTTTTATGCATAATTACTAAAAAATCATAAAACATGAATATATTATACAAATATTAATAAATATTTATATTTACAAATATGATATTATCATACTTATAATCGGATTCGTTGAGGTTAGACCTAGATTCAAACTCAAACTTACAAGTTAAAATTTGGATATTTTGATGATTCATAGTAAATGTTTCACTTATGTGAAACATGAAACAATAATAAATCAAATAAATGAGAGGGAGTGCTTTTATTGTATGAGTTATATTATCCTCATATTCAAATATGATGATATTAGTTGTTTTGTTTCATATTCGTTTCAAAATGGGGACCCCCAGACATGGAGAGAGAAGGACGGCCCATTTTCGATTGTTGCAACTTACAAGTTATAACAATAAAATGCACTACTAAATGTTCTCGAGTAAGGAAAGGAATAGGAAGAAGCAAGAATTTAGAAAAAAAAGATGAAAATAAATAAAGTGAAAGGGATCGTATCCACTATCCCGTGAGTGTTGAATTGAGACTTTTCATTTTCAAAGCTGTACTGCGATCAGAAAACAAGGCTGAGAAAGAGAACCAAGAGCATATAGTATTACTGTGTTTATTTTTTATCTTTTGGCCTGAGTTAATTTGTTATGTGTACGTGTGCATATTAGAATTAACTAGATATTGCAATTACAAGTTTAGTTGTCGGTGCAAAAATATCCGAGGAAGAATCGAGAGTTGAGAGTTGCGTCTCGTGTTTCAAATTTAATGCAAAACACTTGCACGCTTCACACACACTCACATGTAGTCACATACACCCACACAATCACCACCTTCCTTTCGATGCCTACCTTCCACACATGCACAAATATCTCCATACTTTGATTATAGCATGCATATTCATTAAAATAATACAATTAATATTCTTTTTATAATACATCCATATAAAATAATATGTTATTAATGCTTTCAAAATATAAGAAATACCTCAAATATATACTTTTACTTTTTTAAAAATGTGTACATTTCAAAATAAAAATAAAACTATTTAACTACCTCTGTAACTGATTTTTGATAAATCAAATAAATTCAGAAAAAAAAGGTTTTTAAAATTAAACGATATCAAGAATGCATATAAATAAAATTGATGATTGAATATGTGATTCGAATCTGATATAAAATAATATTACATTCTCAAACAATTGTTCAATTAATCAAGATGTCAACAAATCAACAAAAAGATATTAGTCCTTGTCGTTGATAGTGAAAAATTTAATTATGATAATAAAACTAAAATAAACTATGATATTAATAAAAAGGATGATCAACATTAATATATAACTTGCCCTACAATATTGTTGAAATGCACTCACAAGTCACAAGGGACACAAGGCAAGCCGTGTTTAAAAAGGAATATTTCACTATTTGTGTAATGGGATTTTCAACTACGGTTTGCATTCCGCTACAAAGTTATTTAAAATATATTTTACCTTCAAATATTTTGATATGAAAAGCTATAGTAAATTGGTCTATAGGCTAAGACAAAAAAAAAAGTCTAAAGGCAAAAATACAAAATTAAAAAAAAAATCCCGTTACAAAATATTTTTAAAAAGTTGCGTACTTATGGAGGAAAAAAAAATTTAAAAGCTTATCCATTCCAGAAATGTCGCCAACCCTTTTCTAATGGGATTCAGGTTGAGGGCGTCCAAAATGAATAATTGACTCAATTAAAATCACTCGTTTAATAAGTCCTCTTTTGAAATTTAATCCTTCTTTAGAACAGAAATCTTGGTGAAGATACTACAAATATAATTATTGTTTATCTTCCTACCAAATTATATAAATTCATAAATGGTGGAGTTTTAGGTTGGAAGAACATTCAATTAACACCCATAGACCATAGTAATAGACACTTCAGAAATGTAATTTTAATTTTTTTTTCATTGAAAATTATATATAAAAAAAGTGGACATAACTCAGTTAGTGTTGGATTTTTTTTTTAAAAAAACTCAGTTCGTGTCTTTCTATTTTGGGCTCAAGAAAATGTACTTTTTAGCCCGATATTTCATTTTCATTAGAGATTTGGCAAGCCCGTTTTGACGTGAAAATGGGTCATCAGTCTGGATAATCGGTATACTCGTGGGTTGGCATAGGGCCATTGGCCCTTGCCTTTTAGGTCTAAATGGGCCCTATGATGACATATAAGCTTAGAACCAGAAAAGCACATGGATTCCATGGAGTATATCTTTTTTTTTTTTTTTTGAAAGAANNTTTTTTTTTTTTTTTTGAAAGAATGGAGTATATATTTTTAATAGCGAAAAAAACTGTAAATTTTAGGCTAAAGTGCACTTTTGGTCCTATAACTTTGCTAAGGTCTCAATTTGGTCCCATAACTTTTTTTGTTGCAGTTTTAGTCTAATATCTTTTGCTCAAGTTGTGGATTTGGTCCCGTATTACACTTTTGGTCTCATATCTTTGGGTCATGTTACATAATTGGTCTCATACATTTTGGTTAGATTGCAAAATTGGTCTCATATATTTGGATAAGATGCAGAATTGGTCCCATATATTTAGATCAGGTGAGACTGACGGTGAAACTTTTTGTAAAGTTATGAGTCCAATTCTGCAACCTAACCAAATGATATGGGATCAAATTTGCAACTTTTTGCAAAGATACGAGATCAAAAGTGCAATAAAAAAAGTTATGGGACCAAATTGAGACCTGAGCAAAAGTTAGGGGACTAATAGTGCACTTTGACCTAAATTTTATATGAACTTTCAATTTTATTTTTACCATTAATGTTTTTTATCATGCAAAATAATAATAATAATAATAATAATAATAACAATAACAATAACAATAACAATGACAATAATAACAATAATAACAATAATAATAATAATAATAATAATAATAATAATAATAATAATAATAATAATAATAATAATAATAATAATAATAATAAAAGCGTATGAAAAACGTGAACAATCCGATAACAAGGAAGAACAGAAAAGAACTGCTTATATTTTATTGGCTAAACTGGAAAAAATAATAATATGCATAAGAATGTTTGACATGAAAGAAAGAAGCAAACTCTGAAATCCACTTAGACAAGATTACTCTCCCAAAAATAAACGAAGAAAAGAATCCAATTACGAAACTATTTGGTTTTGTTATTCCCTTGATAAGTTAAATTGGAACTTTGGAAATTTCAGGATAAACAGAGGTCAGAAGCCAATAAAGTCATGTTCCAGCGTATTGTTCACTTTAGCCTATAGGAGTTAGAATAAGGAAAGCAATAAATCATGATAGAAAATTGGGTCGATTTATTTAAGAGTTAAGACTTAAAAAATTCTCCGTAGAAAAACTGTAATTATTAATTAACCTAATAAAAAACACATGATGAAATTCCGGAGCGTTGTAAACTTGTAATAAAATCACAAACTAGTTTCCGTAATCTAGTTGGTTAATTCAATCTCATTGGCAACCCTTGAAACTAGTCATCATGCTAATATTTCTCAGACCATCTTTTCTTTGTTTGATAAGATTTCTCAGACCATATTTGATGTCTGGGGAAAATTATTAATTGATTAATCAAAATTTCAAGCATTCAGAAAAAACCTCTTATTTTTTCTTTTGGTAAAAAAAAAAAAAACCTCATTTGCACTACCAAAGAGGCAAAGACTCACTCATATGGCACGTTTCTGAGTTTTCCCCCTCATTTCATTGATTCTTAACGTACACCCATCTCAACGATTTCCTTCAGATCCCATTTTTCTTCCAGTTGCTTTCCATACCTGTTGTTTCTCCCTACATTAATCTCCTCATGGTTGCTTCGTCTCCCACAGCACCTTCTATTCGTTTTCTTTGCTCCTCCGCATTTACCAGATAGGGGTCTTCGAATTTCAGTCATGGACACTCCTGCTAGGTTCTTGGTTGTTTTCTTCTTTATCTGCGTTATCGCAACTCGGTCATTCTCGATTGAGAATTTTCATCAAGCGTGAGTGATTATTTAATTAATTACTTATTCTGTTGTTGGTTTTTATTTTATAGCGTTTATACAATTCCGAGATCTGATAACTGGTGATTGTTAACGCTCACAAGATTTGAGGTTGGGAGAAAGTGAGAAAACAAAAAAAAAAAATACCTGAAAAGTTAGATCCCAGTTAGTCGTTTTCGTTTCTCCTTGGCGGGTGATGTGGAGTGAACTGGTATTCTGTATGATATAAATTATTAGAAATGCAAAAGGGTTGGAAACGTCTCATCCTTGCTTTCTAGAGATGGAAGGTTGAAGCTATGCAAATAACATAGTAGACATGCTGATGATATGAAAACGCTTCTAGTCATGTTACGGCAATAATCTCCCCAAAGCTAGTTTTGAATTCGGGACAACCATAGTCATGTTCTTTTAAGTAGGAGTATCCTAAAGGCTAATGTAAGCTGGAATTTTGCCAATGTTTGAAAATTTGTGTCAGTCTTCTATTATTATATGCTTAAATTGACTCTGCTTGCTCAATCCAATTGGGCCTACTTTGTACCTGACGGTGTTGATGATGATCACCAATTTCTGGGGATAATATGTGACTGTAGAACTGGAGACGAGTTTAACTTCTATTCTATTGATGTCCTGGAAGACATTATTCTGATAGTTGAATGATATTTCAACTTGGAGTCTCATTTTGGTGGGTTGGTTGATAATTTAAGTGTAGTTCTTTAATCAACTATAGCAATCAAACTTTTGAGATATTTACATTCCATTTAATTTTCCTTTAAATATCACATAATTGGTTTAGCTCATGTCTGATTCCATGGTAGATGTTACACAACATACTCAATGTTGAATACCTAAAACTTCGAACTCAGGGACAACTCTTTCATTCTCTTGTTTGATACAAACTCAGCTGAAGTTGCTTCTGCAGGCTATGTGGTCCATTATACTTGTCAATCTTCGTTGTAAGCTTCCCTTATTGTTGCTCATTTTGTGCAGCTTTCCTATAGTGGAACCTGATCCTGGTCATACAAAACTTCGTCTGTCTAGAGAAGGCTTGGAGGCTATTGAGAGAATAACAAACCCAATTGCAGCTGTGGCTGTATGTTTGAATTCCATCTTAATGCCTCATTGCATGTAACGTATGGTTTAGTTAACATCCTGACATCCTGTTGATCAACATTACCTCTATTTGGCAAATTTTCTATGGTCAGAGTTTGTTTCTGATTGCTATTGGAACAGTTTCGCTTACTTTTTCCTAAAACGTTTTAGACTTGGTTTAGTCAGCTTATTCAAATTAAAAGATGAGATTAGAGTGAAAGGACTTCAAGCCTTCAACCTATTTATTGAATTACAACGAGTGACAAAATATGCGCATGGTTTAAGAAAGATAGCCTTTTATGCATGTTACGATTCAAATATACTCATATTTATTTAAGTTTCAATATTTCACAAATGCAGAGTATCATTTCCTACGCCAAAATAGTGAGAAAGAAATGCTTCATAAGAGCAAAGAATTAGAACATCCGGATGCTTAGTTCAAAAAACTAAGTTGATTATCCTTATATTTTCCTTCTCGATATTTCCTATAACAAAAATGTCTGCATACTTTTCAAGATGTTGTGGATAAGTGTTTGTCTATTAGTTCAGCTGTCAGCACAGAAATGTTACTATTTGAAGTTTGGTGTCTAGCTTGCCTTTTTTCTTATTTCAATTTAATGCTTTGAGAGTTTGTTGATTACATTTTTGTGGGTTGTATCAGGTGATTGGGCCATACCGCTCTGGAAAATCTTTTCTGCTTAATCAACTTCTCTCTCTTTCTTGTTATGAAGGTGCATCTTTTACAGCTGCTTGAATTTACTTATAATGTCAGCATTTTAGGAAATTTTTTTACTCAAGATTTGGTGGCTTTGTGTTCTACTGTTAACCAGCATGTTTGTTTTGATTAGGGTTTGGTGTTGGGCATATGCGTGACACTAAGACTAAAGGTGTATGAAAGTTGACCTTTCCTCATAAGTCATAATTATGCTTAAATGTATGTAAATATCTCTTCTAATNCGCTGCTGGTTCGTCTCTTCGTTGAACGCCATCTGTTGGTTCCCTTCAATCGGACCTTGCCCTAACCATTTCTGTCGCTCGCTGGTTTCTCGTCGCGCTGCTCAATCGGACCTTGCTCGTCGCGCTGCTCAATCCGACCTTGCTCGTCGCGCTACTCAATCCCTCTTTTCAATCCTTCTTTCTCTGTTCACTCCGCTCTGCCCTTACCACCATTTCTCAGTTCACCGTCGATTCTGTAAGTGTCGATTCTTTAAGTGTTCGTTTGTGCTAAATATTCATTTGTTCATCGATTATGTTCATTGATTGTGTATGTTTTCATTGATTGTGTATGTTTTCATTCTGTAAGCATCGCTCGCTGGTTCATCATCTGAATATGCTTTAGGGCTCATACTCAATGGTTTTCTAGTTTCTCAATTTATCTTTCCTCAATGATTAATTTGTCTGTTGCCTTTTGAGCTTTGGTTTGAAACCTCGTGCTGTTGTTCATTTAGACGATTAAACTGGATCATAGGTTCATGTATGGGTGATGTAAATAGATTGGATGCTTGGCTGTGTGATTTATTTTGCTGCCCTGATGTTAATGATTTCTGTATGGCTTTGGTGGCTATGGTTTGTTGGGAAATATGGAAAGCTAGGTGCTCCTTTGTTTTTGAGAATCTTAGTCCGGGTCCTGTGTTGGTGGGAGATAAAGCTTTGTCTTTGTTCNGGTTAGTAGCTTTAATCATCGCTGCGTTGAGTGGAGTATACATATTTTCCCTTTGTGTAGGGCAAATTACTATTCGCACAAGTAGCACTACAAAAAACATATATATTTGGTGGCTAATTGGTTCCTTTGACGGGTGGGACTAAAATGAATGTGGATGGCGCTTTTAAAAGTAATAGTAAGAAGGGAGGAATTGGGGTTATTATTAGAGATGAGAATGTTGAGTTAATTGATTTGGGTATTACCTCCAAAACCTTGTGTCTAAGCATCAGAAATTGCCTGCCATTATGTTCTTAATGAGCATCCCAACCTGTGTTAGTGAGTGGTGAGGAGAAGATTAAAGAAGGCATTAATTTTGGTTTGTTTCTCTTGTTTTCTTCCCTTGTTGTAAGAATATTACTTCCCATTCATTGATCAACATTACCTCTATTTGGCAAATTTTCTATGGTCAGAGTTTGTTTCTAATTGCTATTGGAACAGTTTCGCTTACTTTTTCCTAAAATGTTTTAGACTTGGTTTAGTCAGCTTATTCAAATTAAAAGATGAGATTAGAGTGAAAGGACTTCGAGCCTTCAACCTATTTATTGAATTACAACGAGTGACAAAATATGCGCATGGTTTAAGAAAGATAGCCTTTTATGCATGTTACAATTCAAATATACTCATATTTATGTAAGTTTCAATATTTCACAAATGCAGAGTATCATTTCCTACGCCAAAATAGTGAGAAAGAAATGCTTCATAAGAGCAAAGAATTAGAACATCCGGATGCTTAGTTCAAAACACTAAGTTGATTATCCTCATATTTTCCTTCTCGATATTTCCTATAACAAGAATGTCTGCATACTTTTCAAGATGTTGTGGATAAGTGTTTGTCTATTAGTTCAGCTGTCAGCACAGAAATGTTACTATTTGAAGTTTGGTGTCTAGCTTGCCTTTTTTCTTATTTCAATTTAATGCTTTGAGAGTTTGTTGATTACATTTTTGTGGGTTGTATCAGGTGATTGGGCCATACCGCTCTGGAAAATCTTTTCTGCTTAATCAACTTCTCTCTCTTTCTTGTTATGAAGGTGCATCTTTTACAGCTGCTTGAATTTACTTATAATGTCAGCATTTTAGGAAATTTTTTTACTCAAGATTTGGTGGCTTTGTGTTCTACTGTTAACCAGCATGTTTGTTTTGATTAGGGTTTGGTGTTGGGCATATGCGTGACACTAAGACTAAAGGTGTATGAAAGTTGACCTTTCCTCATAAGTCATAATTATGCTTAAATGTATGTAAATATCTCTTCTAATCTTTTCTTTTCCTCTTCTGGCTCCCATTGTTCAGGAATATGGGTTTGGGGAACCCCAATAGACTTGGATATTGATGGAGTAAGGACTTCTGTTTTCTACCTTGATACAGAAGGATTTGAAAGCATTGGGAAATCAAATGTATATGACGATCGGTAATTGGTGACTGTACTTGTAGTTTGTTTTGTTGGTTAAAAGTCATTGTTACTTTTATGTTGGCCTACCATATGTTTTCTCTTGCAGGATATTTGCTCTAGCAACTGTCATGAGTTCTGTGCTTATCTATAATTTGCCCGAGACGGTATGTTATTATCCTTCTCCATGCAAAATAATAGTAATAATTACTATTATGATATGCCCATTGGTCTTGTTCATCCTTTTGGATGGACAGATGAACGAGGTTTTTTTCCTCCTCAGAGGCAACAAATTTAAAAAAGCTTAAGATGCTAGGCAAGTGGCCTATATTTTGCAAGACAATCTTAATTATAGGCAATAAAAACTTAAGCTCATACCAACTCACGTATTATAGTTTTTCTAGGGGTTCGGCAATATGTTATACCTTATATACCTGTAGATTAGTTACTTGATTAACTTTGTTTAGAAACAGTTTTTAATTGATCTAGTTTCCTAGTTTCATGCACTATAATATTCTTTCCTGTTCTTTTGAGGAAAACCTAGTCCTTCTTTAGGTTCTTTAGACTTGAAGGATCCTTAATAAAATTTCTTCCTGAGTTTTTTTTACGTTTTTTCTTCTTTGGATGCTTGGAAGAAACAACCTTCTCAATCTGACACATGAGAAGTGTAGAAAGGTGGAGAAAGGATTTATGGCTCTTCAGGGGTAAAGATAACTCAATCTGACACATGATTTTCCATAACAGAGTTAAATTATTTGATCTCTAGTATCAAAACTAATCGTTTGGTGTGCAAAAGCTCATGAATGTTAGGGTTCTAGACCTCTCAGTAGATTTTGCAAGGGTTAGCAGGCACCTCAGACAGACAAATTACAATGGTCTGGTGTGGAGAGAGAGAGGAAGGGCCTGTATTATGTTATATCTACATTGCTTGAAAACTGAAATCAAATGTTGGATTACCTTTTGGATTTGAACCTTTGATCGCAAAGCATTTTTTTTTTTTGAAGAAACTTGAGTGCAAGTGCCTGTGTTCTGGTTTTAAGTTTTAAATTTCTATTGCTTGTTGGAGGCTAAAAAAGCTTGAAGCTGATAATCAGCAGATGTCTCCTTTTAAATGACTTTTCAGATACGGGAAGCAGACATCTCTCGATTGTCTTTTGCAGTTGAACTTGCTGAAGAGTTTTATGGGAGGTATGCATCTTGATGAACCTTTTGTTTGTTGATATCATGGTTTTTTTAATTTTTTTTTTGGTCTCCTTGTCTTCTAGCTTTCCAAAAGACTTCATTTCTCTTTTGTTTGTGGCTATTAACTTGTTTTTTCTGTTTGCCAATTCCACATGTTGTAATATGCAATGTCTTCGGGTTGAACAGAGTGAAGGTAGTTCAAAGGCCTTAACTGTTACTTTTAATCTGCTCCTCATTCAATAAAATTCATTTTTATTCTAGGTAATTTAGTGTGGTTGAATGGCTTGAAATTTTATAGGGCCAAGATGTTGCTTTTGAACCTGCTAGGCTTTTGTGGCTTATCCAACGTGATTTTCTACGTAAGTTAATTATTTTGTCCATTGTTCTAATGGCAGCCATCTGTCATTCTGTCTACCATTGTTTCTATTCCTTTTTTTGTCCGTCTTGACTCACCGACCGCTAAATCCTGATATAATTTTTGGGAGGTATACTGAGAGGCACTGCATCTGTTGCAGCTGTCACTGACCATCACGTGCAGTTCATTGGATACTGATATTTTTACTTAATTATCTACAGAAGGGAAATCTGTGCAAGAAATGGTGAATGAAGCTCTTCAACGAGTCCCCAATACAGACGGTTAGTACCATTGCTTGTAGCCACTGCTGAAATTAATTATATTTATGAACTGCTTTTCCATATTTTCAAAAGAAAATGGTCTAATGCTAGGTTCTTCTTTTCTTTTATTGCAGGTGACAAAAATATTGATATGGTATTGTCTCTTATGGAACTTAATTTCCAACGATTGATAAAAGCTTACTATTATGAAGGTTAATGTTAACTCTAGAAGTTAATCAGGTTAACCAGATCCGGGAATCATTGGCTATTATGGGTGACAACAGTACTGCCTTTAGCTTACCGCAAGTATGTGTTTGCCCAATTTATTCCTTACTAAATTCTTTCATTATTTACTCTGTTCAACCCAAATTTCAACTTTTTTTATCCTAAATTCTACTAATTGATCTCTTGAAGTAAGTTTGCTTCTTTTTGCATTTGAAATGACATGTCTTGTTGGCTTCTACATCAGAGTGCATATATTTTCTTCCAAGCAAAGCCCATAATCAGGACTTGTATATATGGCAAACATATAGAACAATAGTTTGTAAAATTATGTGACATTGGCATGTTACCTTATTTTCTTCAATTCTCTTTGCAAATTGAACTATATGATTCTCACTATTGTGTACAGATCAATTTCATTGCTAGACACATATCTCCAAAAATTGAGCTTCAACTTTCAGTTCCATATGCCAACTTTTAGGGAAAGAACATAGAGTTCCTGGTCCTATAGTTACCTTACCCGACTTCCATTAATTATAACATCCAATACAGATTGGTGGTTCATCATTTTTTTCCCATTGTGTTGCTTCTTACCTGCTGCTTAGTTTCGACATGCTGTAGAGTAACAAAAATGATAGGTGATAGCTAGCATTTGATAGTGGTTGTTTGGAGCCATCCTTATTAAATCCATGTTTCCTTGCTTCTTGACTCCACCTGCCTATTTATACATTCTTATATTGGACTTTAAACAGCCACATCTCCAGCGAACAAAGCTTTGTGACATGAAGGATGGCGAACTTGATCCATCGTATGTGAAGAAAAGAGAGAAATTGAAGGAGATTGTTGTTAGCATCATTCGTCCGAAAATTGTTCATGGAAAATCAATGAATGGGAAGGAGTTTGTTTCCTTCCTGGAGCAGGTACATCAACATGATTTGAATATCTAGTTAGTTTGAGATGAAGTGAAGCTGCTAAGCTGTGTCAGATTAGTGAAAACCTATGGTGTCTTCAAGAACACATCTTTGAGGGCTCTGCATGTCCTTTCCTCAGTTAAAGTTTGATAACAAAGAGCAACAAAATTAATTAAGTAGCACATAATATAGCTGAATATCGTCACTGTTTTGCAGTTCTGTCCATGGCATAGTGAGGATTTACAATGATAGTGTTATAATAAGTGCTGTTTCACTCATATTTAGGGACATTTGGTATGAGTTTTATATTTTGGATTTGGACACAGCATAAATTCGTTGACTAAATAAGTTACTTTCTGGACATATTTTCATGGCGTTGTCAGGTTATAAATATCTTTTTTGTGTACAATTACTGTAGTGATTCAAAAAGTTTGAGTTATATTTAAACATTGTTTAAAATGATGCAACTTCATTCTTTATATCTGCATTAAACCTTTTTTATATCGATATTTCAACTTTAGATACTTGAAGCCTTGAACAAAGGAGAGATTCCATCAACAGGTTCTCTGGTGGAGGTTTTCAACAAGGGTGTTCTTGAGAGGTGTCTAAAGCTATACAGTGAAAGAATGGCAAAGTTGGGTTTACCTCTTCCTGAGGAATTACTGCAGGAGGCTCATGAAAAGTCTAGAGTGGAAGCAATGGAAGTCTTTGATGGCCAACATTTTGGCCATCACCATGCTAAGAAATCAGTCATGCAACTGGATGAAGAAATTCAGAAGGTATTGTTCAAATATTTGTTGTAAATTGAAATCTTGCAAAATGTAATTTGGTGTGTGGGAATTGGATTAGTGACTTTAGAATAAGGTGCAAAATTGAGCGGAATAATTGTCTCATCAATTTTTGTTTTGGGTTATAAACTATAACTGTGCTGGTCAAAGCAAAATAATTTCATATTTATTGACCAATAGAGCTTCACAGCATCCATCTTTTATTTATTTGGGTAAAAGGTATGTCTAAGAGTCTAATAACTGGTAAATATTATCTTTAAGTCACGACTCAGGGTCAATATCATTATATCGAGCAGCAGCCTTGTTCTCTGTACCTGTTTGGAATTTGAGTGTGACAATTTTCAGTCTGGTTTATACAGGTGCTTAAGAATGTCAATATGCAAAATGAATATCAATCTTCAAAGCTCTGTGAGGAATTGTACACCAGATGTGAGGACATAATGGATCAGCTACAAGTTCTCAGGCTTCCATCCATGGCAAAATTTAATGCAGGTTTCCTGCAATGCAATCAAAGTTTTGAGCATGAGTGTGTTGGACCGTCAAAAGCAAACTATGAGCAACGCATGATGAAGGTCTGGTCAAGCGGTTTAATTTAGTTTTTTCTCTGTTGTATAATTTTCTCTTGCTCTGAGAATCTCTTATCGCCTTTCCTCATAATTTGTATTTACTGGTTCAAATGCATTACACTATACACACTTTGATGTAATATATGAACGTGCAGATGCTGAAGAAATCTCGGGCTCTATTTATAAAGGACTACAACCACAGGCTTTTTAATTGGTTGGTGGCCTTCTCCCTTGTCATGGTAGTGGTTGGCCGCTTTATTATAAAATTCATATTGATTGAAATTGGAGCGTGGGGGCTCTTCATATTTCTGGAGACATACACAAGGATGTTTTGGTCAGCTGAGTCACTTTACTACAACCCTATATGGCATTTTATAGTTGCAAGTTGGGAAACTCTTGTTTACAGCCCAATCTTGGATCTGGACAGGTGATTGGACTTATTCTGCTACCAAAATCAACTATCTGATATATACCTTTAATTCCTGCACGTTAAATATGTATAACTGGTGGTAATATTGTTGCTTGGTGTTGCACTAGTGATTTTGTTTTGATATTGATGCATTTGCATGGCTCATTTTGAAACAGATGGGCGATTCCGCTTGGTGTAATATTGTCATGTCTAATTCTTTATTGGCGGTGTTATGGGAAAAAGAAACATGGATCCCGGTGGCTATTACCTTTATACGGCAGCCCCCAAAATGGTCCGAATCGAGCTAGAACTGAGTAATATAGAGTGATATTCCGTTTCCAGGTGTGCTTGCTGGCACAGTCAGGCTCAGCAAATCATCGGTTTTGGCGAGCTTTATATTTTTTGTTCATGGAGCTCGTCCAACTTCCCTTTGTTCTTAAATATCAATTTCTTTTGCAGAGAATTTGAAAAGGTTATCAGAGGGTGATTAACCACTCCGGCGGCATCTGTAGCTCAAGCCTCAAGGCTCTCTCAAAATGTTGTGTTGCCATAATCTGATGTTGATTTTTACAAAATGTGTATTATCTATGTAGTTATTATATTTACGTTGGATTATAGAGTAAACTGGATATTTTATGCTTTGCTCTGCCGATAATTCTTTTTTTTTTTTTGATGGACTCTGCCGATAATTCTTACTTGCCATATGGTTGTTCATATTATCTATGTACACATGACAGCTTAAATTAAGTTCATATATGAGATTTATATACAAATTCAATTTTGATCATTGTACGAGTTCAGCGTATAAATACATGATGATATATGTAAGAGAATTCCTGCTGTGCCACCATTGTATGGTGTATGGACTTGTAAACCGCAAGGTAAAAGGAATGGGGAAGTCTGTAGTTATTTATTTATTTATTTTATTTCCATTTCATTTTTTTAATTAATATGAAGATTATTATTTTAGGTCGAATATTTAATTTTTTTTTGAAAATTGCCATATTTCTTTTATTTTAAGTTCCAATGTGATAAGTCTGGGTTAGTCTATAATGCNCATTAAATTACATCAATGGCTATAATTATGCCACATCAGCAATTGCATCCCATGTCAAGAATTAAACTTTGCATTTTAGATTAACCCATAGTTCTAGAGCTATAAGTTATTTTTTATGAATATTTTCTCTATCTAGTATGAGTCATACTCATCACTCATCAGCAAATGAAGTCAAATCGAGTCTCGAAAATGGAATTGTTCATTTCATGCATAAACAACCGAAGTTGGTCACATTTCTTTCATCCAAAATTCGAATACGATGAGTTCATAGTTACAAGTTATTCTTGAGTCTTGAGAAGTTTTTTGTTTCTGTTTAGCTGAATCGTTAACAAATGAGGTCAAATCGAATCTAAAAATATTTTGATCGAACTCAAAATCTTAAAACTTGCAGTCCAACCCAAACTATATGGAGCTCAAATTTCTTAACCTAAACCAACTCACCAGTCCAACCAAAACTAATCCAAACTAATGAATTGGGTTATTTTTTTACAGATTGACAAGTTGGTCTAACGCACTGAACACCTCTGATTAATATTTTATAATCTTATAAGTTAAATTTATAATCTTGAATTATTGAATGCAAAATATTGTTTGATGGAAAATAGAAATTACTATGGAAAGATAAGAGTTTTAAAAAATTCTAGTTTTACAAAATTAAAGAATACTTTAGAGTTTAGACTAATCAACACTACATAGCTGTCTATAGGAGAATCCTATAATAAAATTTTGTAACAAATCAGGTATATGATCTATTTGGTAAAACTTAAAAGCATCTATTATATATTTTTTTTCTCGAAAAAGCATTCATTATTATTAGTTCATAATAATAAGGTACTTAAGTTAATCATTACCAAATCAAGGCCCAAAAATAACAAACAAAATAGCATTTGAACTTTTGGATATCATATATGGGTTTGGATTCGCAGCGTATCCATTTCCATAATATTGCAATTTTCAAGATCTAGCATAATAAAGTGACACCACTTTAGCATTTATGAGATGTGTATCTCATACATTTCCATCTTTAACTTTATACTTTTAAATTAAGGAAATCGAATTAAAACTAATCTTAACACCTCATGGAATTCAACAAAGTAAAGTTTAGAACGCCGAGAAAAAAAAAACACCAACCTTTTCTAAAATTTATGGCATTATTTTTGAAACTATAAGAAACATATCTGCAGTCATATACTCATTATTTAAATTAATAAAAGGAAAAGAAAAAGTTTACTTTTTATTTTATAAATTTATACTAAGCCAATGAATCAATTATTGAATGATCATTCAATTTAGTGATTTTGTAATTTTTAATATTTAAAAAATAAATTTTATAAATAATTGATAATTATAATATTTAAAAAATTAAGTAGTATATTTAAATAATTCAAAGATTATTTTATTGACTCGTTAAAAATTAAAAATATATAAAAAAGTAGATTTTTCCAAATAAAAAAAAAGGACAGAATCCTAAATAATTAATTCTCTTTGGAGTAAAGCACAGTGAAATCCGAAGTGGGCCAAGAACTATTAAAGTAGAGGCTTGCTGAGTCACTGGCTTGCTGAGGTGGAGTCATCGGAATTTGGAGAATGTGAGACCAGTTACAACAAACTCAAAAAAGTCAAGGCCAAAATGAAGTTACAACGGCCTTAGGCAAAAAAGCATGACTCGCCAAGGAAGCGCGTGCATGTGAGTTTTCTTACAAAGCCGGAGAAGCAGCGGGACACGTGGGTGGACATGATTGGATGAGACACAGAAAAGGAAGCCGCATGCAATACCAGGTGCTGCATGAACTGCCTGTATCACCAATACTATGTAAGTGTCGTTTAAGGAATTACACTCTCACTAACCCAAAACGCCTCTCTCTCTCTCTAGTCTGATCAATTAACCCAACTCCTTCTCATTTCTATATAATAGTCTCTCACATTTTCCTCCCTCATTCACATTCTCGCTCTAACCACTTTCTTTCAGACTCTAAGGTAAGATATAGAGAGAGAGAGAGAGAGAGAGAGAGAGAGAGAGAGAGAGAGAAATGGGAGTTCTATAAACTTCTAATGTTCTATTCTATTCTATACAGGATACAGCTATAGCTAGGGTTCAGTTCATTTTGATTATTTAGAGCCCCTTTTAATTTTCTGTTGAATCGGTGAAATTTTGATGTTTTTGTTTGCTTAGTTGATCTAGATTGTTTTTTTCCTGATCCTTTGGGTCGGATTTGTTTTTGGTTTTCAGGAATTTTATCTCAAGAAAATGAGTAACTCGGACTCCGACGTCAGCAGCGGCCTTGTGTACTACTATGGTGAACTCTTCACTCCTAATTATTTTCGCACTCTTCGGTTTGTTTTTTTTTTTTAAAATGTGCCTGATTATAATTTGTGTCTTTTTTCATTTTTCCTGATATTTTTACTTTGATTTGATCCTTGTCCGTGATGAAAATTACGGATCTACAAAATATAAGATCGTGTGAGTAGACACAACCAAAATTGATGTAATGAATCTCTTTTATCCGATCTCTAAGATTTTATCAATGACCAAATTTTATCCTTGGATCGGAAATGTATACAAATTAAATTTTTTTTTTTAAAAAAAAAACTTTGGACTTCTTCCCTTGAACTTTTTATCGGTAATTAATGAATTATTTAAGATCTGTGTATTTTAATTATACAGATCTCAAAAGAAAAAAAAAATCAATGAGAAACGAGAAATTAGAGAGGGGTCAAGCCCTTAGATCGTCTCTGGCCAAAAAGAAAAGCCCTTAGAAGTCTGAAAAATCTTAACTAAGACCATGGGTAGTCATAATCATAATAACTAAGAAATTGTACTTCAAAAAAAAAAAGTTTCGCTTCAGTGTAAGTGTACCCAAGATTTCTGACAAACATGTCTTCTTAATTCTTATCATTTGCTGAACCCTAAATCAATGGGTAAGCTGGATCTAGGAAACTAATTAATATAATTAAGGTTCATTTGATGCTACATATATAGTTCCCTGAGGTCCACTTTGTCCGAAATAATGTGTTTCTGATGATTCGCATCTTGAAATTATCTTGACAGTAAGCAATATTACATATTTTGACAAGCAATATAGAAGCTGCATATATATGTACAATGTTCAGGGCTTGATTATATCGTGTACATAGGAACAGTGTTAATTTCTAGTGTGATTAATTAAGTTATAAGCTATATATGTATATTATGTAGTTCACACTATTTCGTTAAACAATATGAATAACTTGTAACTAATAGCTTTGGAATGTTGGGTCGGGTGTATACAGAACTGTATTTGATATGTTGATTACATCGTTCAAGCTATATAGATGTAATCAATATTACATAGTGATTAGCTGTAATAAGCTAAGTATATATAGTGAGAACTTTGGCATGCGTACGTTTGTGTTCTTCTTCTGCATAGACTACTTAATTAAATAGCCGCTGTTTCACGAGTGTCAATTACGTACGCATTATTACAACTTATGATTAATTAATGTTAATATGTTTAACTAACTTGGTTAATTGCTTCATCGTTTACATTTTGGATGGAAGATGCGATTTCATCTGATGAAGCGCCCAAATCCATCATCTACATCACCTCTGATGATGATGATGCAGACGAAGTTACACAGCCTGTAGCTGACAATATTTATACTGAACATCATCAACCGGTATGCATTCGATCTGAAAACTGATTACTGTATTAATTTAAATACAAAATTAGTTGAACAGTAGCTAGTACGTACGTACAACATGCAATCATGATTGATATAGTTAGTTTTACATTAATTAATTATGATCGAATTGCTTTGATTTTAATTAACTTCACATATTTATAATTAATAATATGCTAGCTAGGAACTAGATGTATTATTGGTGGTCAATCGATATACATATATATTTTGCAGAGACAACAATCAGATGACGATGCGATAACCACCCTTGAGGCCGAAAATCTCATAGGCCAGCTCATTTGTAAGGAGTGGAATGGCGTGAAATATACGGGGAATGTCGCTTCTTACAACCCCGAAAGGAGATGGTTTCGGGTATATATATATGCAATGCAATCACTTTAATTATCTTTGTAATTAATTCATTAAGTATTAGCTAGCGCCTAGCTTAGCTCTTTATAATTTTTTTCCCTGCACTTTATTATATATATATAATATATACTAATTAAAGTTGTGGATGTATATATATTTATGCAGATTGAGTACCATCATGACGAGGAATCAGAGGACATGGACAGGGAGACCGTTCTCAAATATTTAGTAGATGATCAACCCTGTGATGACCAGCCCAGCTCAAGGTATATATAGTTATATACATCATAAACTTAAAATTTTCAATATTCTACCAAAAAAAAGGAATTTTTCAATATCCCATAATAATTTACATATGTGTATATATATATAGAGCATGAATGATGAAGTGACTTAAAACCTAATGGTCAAATGAAAGCATGAATAAAAATGAAAACACAATGCTACTTAAATAAATGTATCTTTATCATGAGATTTGTATATTATACCTAAGTGTGGATATATATATAAAACTAAGCTTAGGAATGCATGTTGGATATATTGTGTTGGGATGCATATTGGGGGGGGGGGGGGGGGGGGG
>QANZ01002429.1:306283-320384 GCA_003254925.1 Chamaecrista fasciculata
GATTCGTTCAATTTATATAAAATCATAGACCAAATGGTAGGTTTTTAAAAATTTTCATGTTATTTACATTTTGGTCATTTCATTTCATTACATAGTACTACTCCAACCTTCGTTACAAATATTCACATCTAGCACAAATTCCGCGACAATTTCATTACCATTTCATTTCATAACCACCACAACCAAAAAGTCAAAATATTATTTTTTTATTTTTATCTATTTCCATTATCAATTATCAATTCTACCCCTATACAATTTAAAAAAACCATATATTTATTTCAACCAACCACAATCAATACATACCATTTTTCATAATTTCTCATCCTATTTTTTTTTATTACATCTCAAACTAATCCAAACACCATTTTCATTACATTTTCATTACATAATTTTCTCATTACCATTTCATTACATAAAATCATCATTTCATTACCTACTTCTAATCCTAACACACCCTAGATTAGGTACAGCGTAGAGTGCAAAAATGCAACGCAAATAATTATTTGTCTTATTTAATATTTAGGTCAAAGTGCAATTTGGTGTCATATTTTTTTGGTTAAGTTACGGAATTGATCCTATATCTTTGCAAAAGGAATAACTATTAGTTAATCATTTTGTAAAAATAATAGATCACTTATGCATCTGATCTAAAGATATAGGATCAAATTTACAATTAAACCAAAGATATGAAACTAAATGTAGAACAATAAAAAATATAAGATTAAATTAAAAACTGACTAAAGATATAAAAACCAAAATGTAAAAAAAAAAATATAAAACTTGAAATTGAGTAAAAGATATAATATCAAATTTGCGCCATATACTTGTTGGCCAAAAAAAAATTTGCGCCATATATTTATTACGTAATCAGAGTTTGAATCGAGCATCTTCACTGACAGCTCGGCGCTTGCACAATTTACTGTGATATTTCAGGAAAAGTAGATTATGCAGCTGAATATCAAAATTGAGAAGCGAATTGAATTCCACGATTTTTAACCTAGAATGGACACTCACGCTGCCGGAACCATTCGTTCCCGTAGTTCCCAATCGCCTTCTCCTTCTCACTCCGCCTCCGCGTCGGCCTCCGCTACGTCCTCCATTCACAAGCGCAAGATGGCGTCTGAAGATCACGCTCCTCCCTTCCCTCCCTCTTCCTTCTCCGCCGACACTCGCGACGGCGCCTTAACCTCCAATGATGACCTCGAGAGTATTTCCGCTCGCGGTGCCGACTCCGACTCCGACGACGACTCCGAGGACGCCGTCGTTGACGACGACGAGGAGGATTACGACAACGATTCTTCCATGCGAACCTTTACCGCCGCTAGGCTTGACAACGCGCCCTCTGCTCCGCGTAATACCAAGCTTCAGAAGGATAATTCCGCCGTCAAGATAGACAATTCCGATGCTGCCAAAGACGGTGCACCCGCTGGGGCTGCTATAGTCGGAGCCACTCCCGCCGGCACCTCCACTCCTGGCATTGTCGTTAAAGAGGACGCAACAAAGATTTTTACAGACAATTTACAGACAAGCGGGGCCTATAGTGCAAGGGAAGAGAGTCTCAAGAGGGAGGTAAGCAGAATTTTCATTCAATTTGAGAATTGAGAGTCTCTTTCATAGTTGGCCTCTTCATCTTTCGATGTTTAAACTATTCAACGTTATCTATCTTTCTTGATTGATGATCTTCGGTGTCTGTTTTTCATGGGAATTTGAATAGAATGCTCATGGTTCCTAGTTATGAAAATTCGGTCATTTGAAATCTTACAGGAAGAAGCAGGAAAGCTCAAATTCGAATGCCTTTCAAATGATGGTGTTGATGAGCATATGGTTTGGTATCTATTCCTCTTTCCTTTTAACATTCAAATAACGACTGGCTCGGGGAGATTTAACAGTTTCTCTATTTCACCATTAACATTAATGATATTGAATTTCGTTCTTACTCTAGTTGTTGGTTCATTAGGTTGATAGGACTGAAGAATATTTTTGCTAGGCAACTTCCCAATATGCCCAAGGAGTACATTGTCCGACTTGTTATGGACAGGTAATGTCGATAATCTTTTTAGTTTTCTGTATTAGAACATATACATAGGTCTTTGACTAGATAAGTTCTCTTCTAATATATATATTTTTTTTTTCCCATATTATGCTTGACTTGAATTCTGTTTCCTGTTCTTATAATAATAGATGCTTTCATGTTGGATTTGCAGGAGCCACAAGTCTGTGATGGTTATAAGACGTAATCTAGTTGTTGGTGGAATTACATACCGCCCATATGTAAGGTGATAATTTAGATCTATCATCATAACATTTTTTTTCTTGAAGCTCCTGCAGTTTCTGAATTTCCTTCATCAGAAATTTCTATGTTTGACATATACTTCATTGTTGTTTCTTCAGTCGGGAAAAAGGGTTAAATTTTGTCCACCTGTTCTTTATTAATGTTATATCTTCTGTAAATTCTGAACTTTGGTTGCAAATTGCATAGATAAGTGCTTATGCAATCTAAGTGAATAACCCACAATTTTAGCTACCGTTGGCCAATATGAGATCCTTCAATCTGACGAGTCTTTATTGATGAGAACTAAGTTCTAGATAGAGTTAGTTTCCGTTTGTTTATCCATTATCTTTCTCTCTTACCTAACATATTTGCTACCATTTTGTTTATCGATATGTGTGGGTTACAATTGATAGCCAGAAGTTTGGCGAGATTGCCTTTTGTGCAATAACAGCTGATGAGCAAGTGAAAGGTTATGGCACCAGACTGATGAATCACTTGAAACAGTATGCTCGTGATGTGGATGGGCTGACACACTTTCTCACGTATGCTGACAATAATGCTGTTGGCTACTTTATCAAACAGGTCTAGTTATGCTTATTTAGATACTTTCCATGAGGGCTGGGTATCTATTACTTGTGTTGGTATGATCTAATTGTGAGGGATATAAGTTGCTTTTTGAAAACAAATTTACTGGTTTTTGAAATAAGTTCTCTGCCTTACAAGGGAGTTTTCTGCTTTTTCCTTCATTGGATCAATTAGAGATGAAAGGGAAATATCTGGACTTCTTTAGCTGGTATTATAATTATTAAGAATGGGAGAAGCCCTTGGTGCAAAGACCAAGGCTCCATCAGTTCCTCCATCCATAATCAGAATCTATACTAATAGGGCTCTAAGCCATTGGAAATGTTTTTGGTCCAAAGTACAGAACAATAATAATTGTGGCTGATATAGGAATTCTTTCTTATCTTTTTTATTTAAATCTTTTGATATTTTTAAGGGATTTTTTCTTCTGTTGATTTTGGAAGGTGTGGCGGGGAGGTTGCATAGGGATGGGTGTATTTAAAATCTTCCTCTTGCTCAACTAAGTAGATACAGTTTTAGATTTTGCATTGATTTTTGTTTGTTCTTCTTCAGGGCTTTACGAAAGAGATTCACTTGGAGAAAGATCGATGGCAAGGGTAATGTTATACTCATTCTTGTCAGAAATCTGGTAGCAGTTCTTCCCAGAGCTGTCTCTAACCAGAGGAAGTGAAAGATGTTTCTTCTTAACTTTGTCACTTTAATTTTGTATTATTTCAATGTTGGGAGTGCAGTGTTACAAAACCAGATTGTGACTGGTATTTTTTATAAAGATTATGATTTGTTACCCCCTAAAAAAGTGATTCCATCTTTCACTATTTGATTATGTCATATGCTATCTATGAGGAGTAACCAAAATTAATGGTCGTTTCAGGTATATAAAGGATTATGATGGGGGAATTCTCATGGAATGCAAAATTGATCCAAAACTCCCGTACACTGATTTGTCAACTATGATTCGTCGTCAGAGGCAGGTAAGTTAGTATCTATTTTTCCAACATGTTAGATTTAATTGCATAGTAATTTAAATTAATGTGTTTAGATGAGAATAATAAATATACATTGTTATTAACGTCCATGAAAAGTATTAACCTATGCCTTTTAGTTGAAAAATGAAGGTTTAAACCTTTTTCACCTAAAAACAGACCTCGTCTTTTTTTTTCCTTTTTTTCATCGCCTATCTTCATAAACACACTTACATGGAGAAAAGGATGTGGTTTGTGTTGTCAAACACCTTGTTACTGGGAAGTTGGACTAAAAAGGGGCATTGACAAGGTAGACATGTCATGGCGGTGGGATGCAAACTTTGACCCCATCCTCATTGAGCATACTATTCGGACTAGAGCTCCAACAAGCAATGTGGATACTTGTGCCAAACAGTTATGCTAATACTATCTCCCCCCCCCCCCCCCTTTNCCCCCCCCCCTTTTTGTTGTTCTTTTGTTTTTATAAGGGGAAAGAGAAAGGGCTGGGGGTGTTTAATATGTGATTATGGGCAGTTGGATCGTAGATGGGTCCTTAACCAGGCCATGAAGCTTTTGCTTCCTGGAGACAGTTAGAGCTCAATCTCTAATGTCATTTTAGTTGTCAATTAGCTTGCGGGTGAAACTAAAACCAAAACATTGAATAAGAAACTGCCATTACATGCATATTTAAGTATGTCTTGATGTGCAATTACATGAAGAGTAAACAACGCTGTAAGATAAATAGTTATTGAACTTTAAACAATGCAGTAATATAAGTAGTTATTAAACTAAGTCTCTTAACCTAATTTAGCAGGGCTGTTCGACTATTTAAATATTTTGCATGCATTACGTTATTTCTATCTGATGTGTACCATTTGGTAACTTTATTTATATTAACTTCTTTACTAATTGTCAGTTAGCAGATTTTAAGATAATTTTCTCTATTTATGAATAATCATGATTGATTTTTCTATAATAGGCTATTGATGAAAAGATAAGAGAGCTGTCAAACTGTCACATAGTTTATCCTGGAATTGATTTTCAGAAGGTATCTGACACTAACTATTCTGGATACGTTCTCTTCTCTTCTCTTTTTGGGGATTCTATCATTCATTCATGATTTGCATTAAAAATTTTCTCTATTATAAGTTCCTGTCAAATTTGGACATTGGTATCAGCTCAAAGTGGACTGTATCTAGTATATTTCCTTAGTAGTACGTGCAAGTCTGCCAATTTCCTTTACTGTGTGATATAAGTGACAGGGCTACCTGTTATTTTTGCCACTGTTGCATGGGCTTTTGTTTTACATATTACCTATGAATATTGGAATACTAATTTTCGTTCCTTCTTGTCAACATGATGCAGAAAGAGGCTGGTATTCCTAAAAAATCAATTAAAGTTGAGGACATCCCTGGTTTAAGTAAGTGATGCATTCTCAATTTTAATTTAACTCACCAATAATCTTTAATTTGGGTGGAAAAACTATGCATCCTGCCATCCGAAAATGCATGTTTTCTTTCAAGCTTCATGCCTATCTGAAATCTCTTGCATGACACTCAACCTTTTTAGTGCCTGTCTGAGGCGGCTTCATTATTTGAGTTTTTTTTTTCTTTCATTATTGTACTGGTATAGCCAGGTAGTGCAAGGAACAAATAGCAATTCACTGAAGTGGATGAATTTGCAGACCCTATCACATTCAAAACTCATTTTCAAAAATTTTCATGGGCTTCTTGAACCATTTGGCATTACCCTATATAGTACTAAACAATTTGTCTTGGTTGTAGTTCAAGTGTTGTTATATAGATTCTATATAAAGGTTTGTTTTTCCAGGAGTTCATGACATAAAAAATTACGAACCTATTTGGAAATTGATTCTCAATGTTATTTTCTTATATTGGTTACCTCATGCATGGTCCTGACTACTGAACTCTTTGCTGCTTTACTTAGTATAGAAGGGATGTTGTCATCTAACATTTACTTCTTTGTCTCAAACACGTCACCGTTCCAGTTCATAATTTGTTTTTCCTTAGGTAAGGAAATGTTAGTTCTGTTTAGGAATTGGAATGTGGAAAAAATTGATTCATTATCTTAGCTTGCTTCGATGGTGATTTAAAACTCGATAAGATGCTTCCTATGTTTCTTCACATCTTTTTTTGGTAAGTTTTTTAAATGCCAATTAGATGTTGGTGGTTGATGGCTTGATTCAATAACAGGAGAGGCCGGATGGACTCCTGATCAGTGGGGTCATTCGCGATTTAGAGCTTTAAGTGTTTCTTCAGACAGTGCTACTAATCAAAAACATTTGACTGCATTCATGCGTTCACTTCTTAAGGCAAGTTTCCTAGATGCTTTTTCACCTTGATTTTTTTTTTTTTTCCGTTTTTTTCTAGTTTATCTTTATTTGCTTCTCATGTTTGTCATTGCCTCTTTTCCTGTTGAATTGTTCCTTTTTTCAATGAATATTATCTTGTGTGCAGTCGATGCATGATCATGCCGATGCTTGGCCGTTCAGGGAACCAGTTGATGCACGGGATGTTCCTGATTATTATGACATTATCAAAGATCCCATGGGTAAAGAACTGCTATGTTATATTTCTCGTGTTTTTTTCTTTGGTGTTCTTTCTAGAAGCATTGTGACGGCTTTAGCTATCAGAATAATCACCTTTTCAATTCTCTCCTGCGGATTTATTGTAACATTTCATGCTTGGATTAGTCTTATATTTTGCATTCGTTCCTTGTATGGGTGACTATACTGGCTTTATCTTTTATTCTGTCTTGCTTATTGCTTCTGTTAAAGAGGATATCGGCCATATTAAGATGTCTTTCCTTTTAATATAATTCTTCTTTGAGTACAGATCTGAAGACAATGTCAAAGAGGGTGGAGTCGGAGCAATATTATGTCACATTTGAGATGTTCGTTGCAGACGTGAGAAGAATGTTTGCCAATGCCCGAACCTACAACTCTCCAGAGACCATTTATTACAAATGTGCTACAAGGTACAATGCTCTCAGTCAACCGTTTTTTGTTCCCTTCCTTTCTATATTAACTTTGCTGTTTCTAACTTGTGAATATGTTTAAATGCAGGCTGGAAGCTCATTTTCAAAGTAAAGTTCAATCAGGTCTCCAATCCGGCACCAAAGTTCAGTAGGAACACTTCCATGGATATTGGATACATCTGCCCTGCGATGATATTAGGAAGCGAAAGCTCTTTTCTCTGTTTTCCAGTTCGCAAAAACCTTTCTTTGGTCTTATTTTTAAAGGCCGTTGCCAGCTTTCCTCCTTCATTTCATATTTTAGTTTGAGTTCTCCATTGTTATCCCCACTCCATTTTGGGAGTTCCTTTTTCTTTTTTTCGTTTCGAGGTAGCTGCTTTGGTTTTTCTTCATGTTTACCAAGATTCAAGATATCTAAGGCTTTGCAGTCTGTAGAGGAGAGGGTTAGGACTTAGGAAGTCTACTTCACTGTCTATCAAACTTCTCAGTTTGGGTTGTAAATAAATTATAAGTTAGTTTACCAGAAAAATAAATAAATAAATTATAAGTTATGTCGCCTCTTCATCGCCACTCCTGGTGTGTATGCGGTGTGTCTTTTTATGTGACACATGATTTTCATGAAAGCTCGAATGACCGAGAAAAAAGATAACTGCTTTCTATTGAATCAAACTGCTGCTTTAAAAGAAAAGCACTGTCATGAATCCGGCTTTGTTATCATTTTATGCTAACGTCTGAGCTGTAATGTTTCGCTCCGACTTTATCCTTGTTCTGGTTCTAAACCAATGTTAAGATGTTACAGCACTCCCCCTTTAAAAGTTGTGATACTTTAATATACTTCAAAAGTTATATTGATTAAATGAGATGTGCCATTAACACTTTATTATGGCATATTTATGAGTTATGACTAAGTTTCAAGAATGAGATATGCCATTAACACTTTATTTTAAGATAATTAACAAAGGATTAAATTGATATTGATTCTGTATTTTATTTATTGGATTTACAAAATTTTGATTTGTCTCAATAATAGTATATTCACATTAATTGTAAAAGCATGTATTGTTTTGAGTCTGTGTTCTTAATTTATATTGGTTAAAGGGTTAACTTGGTCTATTATGTTTCAAAATGTTCAAATTGGTCCTAAATGTTTGCAAAATGTTTTATTTTGGTTCAAACTAGTGAATATAACTTGTTTCAAGTTCAAACATGACGAATTTAGAGCTACTTATTGTTCTCGAAGAGTACTTTCTTTATCTAGTTGAAGCCGTCAACAAATGACGTCAAATTGATCCTAAAAGTATACTTTTCGTTTTATGGTCAAACAAGTAAAGTTGATTATATTTCTCTCGTTTCAAATTCGAATGCGACGAATTCAGAGTTACAAGTTCCTCTTAATATGTACTTTGAAATTGAAATGAGAGACAAGAAAAATATGATCAAATTTAATAATTTGAGACCAAAATATGACGGAGAAACATATTAGTATGAGGTTTGGAAAATACAAGGACCAGCTTGGACATTACGCATCATTGAGGGACCTATTAGTCGAAGCGATTCAGGACCGAGTGGTTAGTTTTCTCATTAACAATGTAAATTCGACCCACATTTTAAACTCAGGCCAAGCCGCCAAGGCAACCCAACCCAACATGAATAATTGAATACCCATTCCCACCCAGCAACTTTTGCGAAGAATAGGGTATAACGAAAGCAAAGGTCTATTAAAGCCCACTACAATTTTGCGTAACCGTCTTCTTCTTCCCTCTCCCTCCGTTGGGGCTCGTCTCTCTCTCTCTCTCTCTCCATTCTCCCATCGCAGGTTGCGTCTCTCCCCTCTTTCCACTCACCCCTCTCTCTCTCTCTCTCTCTCTCTCTCTCTCTCTCTCTGATATGTTGATTTCAACATTCATCCTGGATTTTAATACTATTTTGATTGATCCCGTACTTGGCTAATTTCAAATCCTCACTCCTCAGAGATTGAGGTGCCGCAAACTGTGACTATGCTGGGATTTTCATACGGTGAAGTGCTTCTGTTGCTTGGAGCTACTGCTGCTCTTATTGGTACTCGCTCCTTTTGTCATTTTCCAGATTTATTCTATTTAGGAATTCGGATTTTTTTTATCCACCAAACGAATGTGTAACAGGCCCGAAGGATTTGCCAATCATCGCCAGAACAGCAGGGAGGTTAGCTGGCCGAGCTATTGGGTATGTGCAGATGGCTCGTGGTCAGTTTGACACTGTTATGCAACAATCTCAAGCTCGCCAGGTACTATCTTTTTCCCCAAGGCTGTGTGATATGGATTAACTTTATGAGATTTTTTAAGTACTTTAATTATCATGTATTAGATTGTAAATGTGGACCGTTTAGTTGCTCAGACTCAGAGCGTGGAAGGTGATTGATGGGAATTTCACCAAAAGATCATGAAATTACTTGGAAAGCCTGATGTCTCGGATGCAAGTGATTCGCTTTGAATTTCTCAAATAAATAAATATTTCCCGCTAAAAAGATAGGAGTTAGCACATATCTTTTTGTCTTTATCAAAGGATCACCCTTGTCCACACACTAGGACCTGGCTATGTATTCCATTTGCTGAATTTAAATTCTTTCATGATAATATATTTTGTTTTCAGGTTCATAAAGAATTGAAGGATACAATGGCTCAGCTAGATGCTATTCGGCATGAAATTCGAAGCATATCAATCATAAATCCTGGCCCCATGACCCGGAGCCTTGGGGATAATATTGATCCCCAATCTATCTCAGATGGTATTATTAGTGCAACTAATTTTGGGCACACTGTTGAATTAACTAAATTTTTTACTGATATAGCTGAGATTGTTTACAATAGTGTATTGCTCTTCTGTATTTTATTTAGACAATCGGAGACCAGAAAACACTAGTGGAGAAAAAAACTCAATAGCCACTGTTACCAAGGTTTATTTCACAGCTTCAAATAATTATATACTGCTTTAGGATCCTAGTATGTTCACTTATATATCTATGGTTCTAGGAATCTGCTCCTCCAACATCAAATTCATGCAGTATGCATAGTCAAGCAACTACTTATGCCAGATTGGCAGAGTCTCCAGCCATAAAGAATGGTTTATCAACAAGTTGTACCGCAGTAGAGAAGACTGACAATGAAAGTCAGCTTATTGTCCTTCCAATATCTGCTGAAGACACTGGAATGTTATCAAATCGCGGAGGTAATGATCATTTATGTTATATTGTTGGTTGCCATCTACATGATTGTCTTATGTTTCTGTTGTTTTAATGATCCTTCAAGTCTATGTTTCTGTTGCCATCTCCCTTATTTATATGCTACAGCTTCTGAATTTTATATTGCTACTGTGTATAAAGGCTTCCAGTCTATATATGTTGCTTGCTGAAGTGCTGATATAGGTGCAAGTTTGCTCTTTTCATTACACACACACACGTCAATGTTTTGAGATTCATCATCAATATGCATTCATATTTAGTAACCAGTGGTTGGCTTGTCGAACAATTATAAATAATGACTATTGGTATCTATTGCATATTGAAAAGCATGACTCCTTTATTTTTTTTCTTCATTTTGAAATGTGTGGCATCTTTTTGAAGATGTATGATTGTTTGACCAGTTATAGCTCTGTCTACCTCATCCCTTTTTGTCTTATTTGGTGCAAAGAGGGTCTTTGAATGAAAATTATTGAGTTTTTTGTTTGTTTGTTATAAAATGATATCTGAACTGAAACGCCCTTGGTTGAGTTGGCAGCTGATGTGAAAGGATCTGACATAGTTTTGGAAGCAGTTGTAGAGGCAGAGGTGGCTCGTAATGCAAAAGAATTCTTTTCACAGCACCAAAACCAAATATGAACGCTATGGTAATACTACATGCTATCCCTTCAAGATGTTTGTGCTTAGATTGTGGCATCTGCGTTTGAGTAGGCCAGAACCTTTTGTTATACTAGATTTTCTAGCGAAAGCTGAATAAATCTTAGGCTTACTATATTGGTGGATAACCAATTATTCAGCACTTTGTTTTAAATCTCAAGGCTCTATTTGGTGCACTGTATGTGGCTGGATAGTAGTGTCATTGTGTATGTTAACTATGTACAAGTTTATAGGGTGATTAGTGCACGCAAAGCATTGTATAACCTTATCCAGACTTAACCACCATGCTTTATATTGGTTACCACTGTATAACCTTATCCCCATAAGGCCCTAACCCTAAGAGAGGAAGGATGTGAAGTTTTAAATAACAAATGATTTAAACCATCCTTTGATAATATATTTTCATATCCCTACCACTGTTGCCCCTACCTTGCTACCACAGCTTTCGGTATTCTTGACCTCAATCGATGCCTCGACCATCACTACTATTCCCCTCCACCACCAGGTTACCACTACCACCACTACTACCGCTACACTCCACCCTCAACACCACTACATCTATGCCGACCATGACCATTGTCATCATGCTACGACCATCACAATCACCATCATCACTGTCATTACCTTCACTGTCACAAGTCCACCACCACTTCTTCCTTTCCACTATTACTGACACAATATGATTATTGTTGTCTCACTACCACTACCACCATTCTTGTTACTGTAATGGTCGCCACTATTATTACCTTAAGCATCAGTGCATTGTCGCCGCTATGTCACTTGTGGCACCACTTCCTTATTGTCGTCACTGCCTTTACTACCTTAATGTTCCCATATTATTTTCGTTGGATCAATTATCACACAGGTTCTAAGAGATACTCAAAAAATGTCGTGCATAACTGCATTGTATCATATTGATTGTATCTTGCCACATTACCTCGTTCTAACTTCCAGGAATTGCTGGTAAGGAATTTTCAGTTTTGGGCAGAAGTAACAGCTAATATACCATTAATGGTAGTAATGCAGTCAAACAGTGAAAGCTGCAGCAATGAAGTTTTGTGATTACCATTGGAGCTAAGCATAGTCCCTAGCAGAACTGATGCAAACACAAAAGAAGCTTCTGTTATGATTAATGCTCAACTCTCGTGCTGGTTGTCAATTTGGGATTCTTGTCGTGCATATCACTTGTTAATATTGGCCGCACAAAGATGTCGAGTATGTAAATGAAAGAAAATGAGGAAGAGTGCTTAGAGGCAGGGTTGTATACTTCTGAATTCTGAATGTTTGAGTGTTGGGCCCAACCTTTTGTCTTTTCTCTACTGTTTTTTATTTTCTTTGTCTATATTAGTTTATTTAATTGGAAAGAATCTGATTACTTTATCTCAAAAGGTTATTCTTCGAAACGTTATTAATTTAAAAAATATTCCTAGCTATATCATTTTGGAAAAACAAAATAACATTTTGTAAGACTAGAATATTTTCTAATATAATATTCCGAAAAAGAAAGGTTGCCGAAAAGAATTATAATCAATTCCTTTGTTTTTTTTTTTTTTTTTTNTTTTTTTTTTTTTTTTGGAAAATTCAAGCAATGTGCTGATAAACTCACCATCACTTACAATTAGTTCCAAGAAATCAAGAATTGTGTCATCGCAGCGATCTTTCTTTCTTCTAATTGGCGTTGAAATTTCAAATTTCTATTTTACAAGAATTGTTAACATTTTAAACTCAATTTTTAATGGAAGCTATGTAAGTTAAGCCCCACGGGCCACGGCGGGTGATTTTTGGGCCAGGTTCGAGTGTTAGTGTGTTACCTATGGGCTAACACTAACAGGAACTCTTGGTAGAAAAAGAAAAGGCAGAGTGGGGTGGGCCTGTAAATTGATCTAAAATGAAGCCCCTTTTCGGAAAAAGGCCAAAGTTTTCTGAACTCAGGGAGTGAGGAGGATAAAGGCAGCACCACTAGCAGAAGCAGTTGGTGTCATCTCGTATGGTCTCTCTGGGTAGTGAACTGTTGAAAGCAAGAACAAAGCGAAGCTGAAAGTTGGTGAAATTCTCTTCGCTTCTTCATGTAGATAGGAATCGGGTCCCTAATGCGTTTCTTAACTCTAGTCTTCACTCAGTCATGGCGAATAACCCTTCCGAGGTCGCCCCCTCCGACGACTTCTTCGAACAAATACTTGGATTCCCGACTTTCGCTTCCATTGACTCCGGCTTGCCTTCAGCCGACGGTGGCTTGCCGCCTACGCCGTCTCCCGCTTCCATGATGCTTCAGCTCAATTCCGGTGAAGCCGCCGGCCACCCGCCCGCCGTTGGTGGTGGCTCCGGCAGCGGCTTTCATGCACCAGTCTATCAGTTAGGGCTGAGCTTGGAGCAAGGAAAGGAGGGGTACTTTAAGGCCGAGGATGCTTCCGGGAGTGGGAAGCGGTTTCGTGACGACGTCGTCGATGGTAGAGCTAAGAATGTAAGATAAGCTTATGGGCTTTTCGCATTTTCTGTTTGTCTGGCTGGAAATTGGTTGAAAAAGATGAACAATGATTTTTACAAATGATTCCAGTCAATTGAACGCGAGTTTGGCGGTTCAATGGTTTCAGTCTATCATGGGCGTTTCTTCTAATTGAAATTAGTCTATTGTTAGTACCTTCTTTGCTGCTTTCCGTTGATCTCATGACCAGAGAATTAATCATTTCCGTACAATTAATCGAATCAATTCTAATATTTTGTTCAATTGCTGATATGATAGACGGTTTGGAAATTCGTAAGAATTGGGATCTTGGACCGTGTTTGATTAATTTCTGTTTAGGGAACATCATATCAAATCGAAAAGCATCCCATGGTGATAAAACGTAAGGGAATTAGTGGTCGGACGGGATTTAGTGCTTCCCATGCAATTTGACAATGATGAAAGCGGGAGGGAAATACTAACCTAGTGAAGAGATAGAAAGTTAACTATGTCTTTCGTGAAGGTCAAATTTGTGACATGGTCTTTACAGTTATGTTATTATGTTATTATTATAAGTATATGCTCAATACTTTATTATATTAGGTTCACACTATTACCATCACTTGGTCATTATGGTGTGACCAAATCAAATTAGAAGTTTAGAATTTTATGGCATATTTAAAATATTTTTTTCGGGACTTGGGCTTATTTTAATTGATATCGACTTTTATGGACCTCAAAGATAGTTCTCATTATCTCAATGAAATGATTTGCTTGAATAAATTCCCTGTCCTTCTAGGACTCGAGGTCAACCTTTGGATAATGACAGAAGGTGTTAGATCATGTACTTGTGGTCACTTTTCTGGAATATTTGAACCTGTTAGATCATGTATAGCATATATGGCTGTTTTTTACTTCTCTGTAAATACATCATTTCATATTATAAGAGTTAGATTTTGATTTATTTTGAAGGGAGGGGG
>QANZ01002429.1:323883-397931 GCA_003254925.1 Chamaecrista fasciculata
AAAAAAAAAAAAAAAAACACATAATTTAACAGTATATAATAATTAATTAAATACGAACCACCTAAAAAACTACATATTTGTTACAACTTACAAGTATGCTTTTATGTAATTTTAATTAATTGAACCACTTCATTATAATTTGGAAATAGATTGTTAATTTTAATTAACTTGAGTAAATCTCCGAGAAAAAAATATTGAAAAGATAAAAGGCAAAGAAAGGAGAAGCAATATGATGTTTGGATCAAGCAATACGTACGTAGCATTCTCATTGGAAATTTAATACAATTTGATGGACTCGGCATCTTCATCTAATCATCTCATAAAGTAAAAATAATAGTGATATAACGAACAAAATGAAAATATCAGTTATTATATATTATCAGCATCCAGTGATCACCATCCTTGTTTTTGCTTCCAACAATATTGTGAATTTGTGATTATACCTTATCAATCCAGAGCTAGGCTCCTGGCTTCCACGCAATCCCAACCTTACGTGCCTCTGCATGTGTCCTTCAAATTAAATTCACCTCCCCATACTATTTTTGGATTCTCCATTTCTTCGATTATACCTTATCAATTTAATTACCGCTCACGCTACCTACCTACCTATATATATATATATATATATACTCTCTCAAATTTCAGACAGATAAACAAAAGGTAATGGAAATATATAATATAATTAAGGGTAAATTGCAGTTTGGTACCCTATAGTTAGGGGCGGTTTCACTTTGGTACCCTGAAAGAAAAATTTTTGCAATTTGGTGACCCGTAGTTTGCTCCGTTAGTGAATTGGTCCCCTATGCTTTATTTCCGTTAGGATTTAACGACAAATGTGATTGTGAGCACGTTAAAATGTCAAAAACCTCCCAACAAGTTTTCTCTTATGCGTTTAAGTCCTTTCCCTTTACTAAAAGGGATCAAAACACAAGAAAACAGAAACTAAAGGGTACATAATTTTACTGTTGAGTTGAAAATAATTATGAAAGGGTCTTTAGAATTCTAATATTACAGAATTTTCTCATTTTCATAAGATTTCTTTTGAATAAGTCTTGATTTAATTACACTTTAATCTCAAAAATTTATGATCTTTACTAAAATAGTTCTAAGAACCTCAAAAGACAAATGAGCATCTGTGATTGATCAAAAAAATCCCCATTTTCAACTAGCAAAGGTTAAAATTTTCATTCAAGTACACTACAAACAAATTAAAAACCCCAATTTTTTTCAAAACAAGCCCCACAATAACTTTTATGGCATAGGGCAGAACATACTCAGGCTTTACACGTACTGAAACTTCGTCCATAAGTTGCTGCTTAATAGTTTCCAACAATCCATGTTAATTGATCCTATGAAAATAGGAACTGTAGCCGTGATATTTCCAAAAAGAAGGGTCAATGAAATTTTCCTTGAGAACACGATCCCCGACATTCCAGGCCTCACCTTGCCGGAGACCTACATGCCGGCGATGATGGTTCCGTCCGTGCCCCCCGTCGTCGATTTCCGGTCACTCAAGGCCGGATCCGCCAACGTCGCCGTCCGATCGGCGAAGGAATTCGGTGCGTTTCGGATCAGCGGGCATGGGATCTCAGCGTAGGAATTGGAAATCGTGATGGAAGAAGTAGAGCGAATATTTCATTTTGGTCATTAATGTATCTCATCAGTTTTGTTTTAGTTCTTAATCTTTCCTAGTAAGTTATACAATTAGTTTTTGATTTGTAGGGCTTGATTTTGGAAAAACTTGGGGGTTTTGACTCGTTTGTAGTTTACTTGAATGAAAATTTTTAGCCTTTGGTAGTTGAATATGGGGATTTTTTGATAAATCATAGATGGTCATTTGTCTTTTGAGGTTCTTAAGACTATTTTGATAAAGATCATAAACTTTTGAAATTAAAGTGTAATTAAATCAGGACCTATTCAAAAGAAATCTTATGAAAATGAGAAAATTCTGTAATATTAGAATTCTAAAGACCTTTTTATAATTATTTTCAACTCAACAGTAAAATTACATAATGTACCCTTTAGTTTCTGTTTTCTTTATGTTTTGATCCCTTTTAGTAAAGGGAAAGGACTTAAACGTATAAGAGAAGACTTGTTGGGAGGTTTTTGACATTTTAACGTGCTCGCAATCACATTTTCCGTTAAATCCTAACGGAAATAAAGCACAGGGGACCAATTCGCTAACGGAGCAAACCACAGGACACCAAATTGCAAAAATTTTTCTTTCAGGGTACCAAAGTGTAATCGCCCCTAACCACAGGGTACCAAACTGCAATTTACCCTATAATTAATTATATATACATATAAATATAGCCGACAGTTCGAAAGCATAGGAGACAGCAGAAGAACAAGCAGGAAGCGACGGCTGATATGTGGTTCCTGGGATTTGCGGAGTGAATCTAGGAGCGTTGGATCACCAGTCCATCATGTAGTCATGGAACAACCTCCCACGTGGATCTTCTTCATTGGATGCCCATCATCCCATGTGTCAGTCCCAGAGAACCCCAAACGGGAACAGTCATACTCATATATATAGCTTCTCACCTCAATATATTTCTCTATATTCATTCAACACGCTATTAATTATTTAATGTATCTAATCTAATCCACTTTTCATTCAGATATTTTAATTTACTCAATTATATCTATATATTAGACGACCTCATATAGGCCAGCCAAACATCAACAGATTGCAGATACATGGTTAAAGAAACCAATTAATACAGATCAATAAATATATTACACTCTTTCTTTTATTTGTAATATGCATTAATTGGAGAGTGGATAATATAGGTTCAATATCGTTAATGGAAGTATCTTCATTGAGTTTTTTTTTTATTATAATCAAATATTTTATGTAATTGACTTGAATTAATTGAAACGAAACTTCAAAAATTATATTCTTTGAGAGTTGGCCTCATTAATTATTGAAACGCCAAATGGTAAAAATGTTAAAGAAAATTCTTTAAAATGATTTGTTATAGATATATAGTAAAATTTGGGCCAAAACTTTAAATTGGTTCTTTATGTATGGGATAGATTCCAAATTGATCCTTTATATTTTATTTGTTTCAAATTGGTTTACATGTTTTCATAATTTTTCAAATTGGTCCTAAACCTATATTCAAGACGTGATTTAACTTTATTTGCTAATAATTTCAACTAGATAGAAAAAGAACTCTCCAAGAGTTAGCATATAATTTCAAATTCGTCACATTCACATTTGAAACAAGAAAGATATAACCAACTTCGGTTGTTTCATCTTAAAACGAGTTATTAACTTTCAGGACTTAATTTGACCTTATTTGTTGACGTCTCTAAATAAAGTATTCGTCAAAAAAAATACGTAGCTCTAAATTCGTCGCATTCAAACTAATTGGAACAAGAGAGATATGATCAAATTCAATATGTTTAGGACCAATTTGAAAAATTATAGAAACATGTAGAACTAATTTGAAACAAATGAAAAATAAGAAACCGATTTGAAATTTTAGCCTAAAATTTATTATCATGCATGGACATCAGTTTGCCTTATTAATTTATGTTTATTATTGGCAGTCACAATTTACTACTAACCCCATTTCTTATTATTAATTAACTCACTTAACCTATACCTTTTTGTGCTTTTTTTTTTTAAAAGTTGAATTAGATTTTTGTTAATACATTATATATGTTTTAATTTTAGGTGAGTACAAAAATATTACCTGACATATGTACTTTTTTTTTATAGGAACCTGACATATATACATATTAAATAGGTTAAATAAACTAACTGACCAAAAAATTATGCCTATTTTAACACCTCTAATTATTGGTTGGGCTACATAACAATTATACAAGCACATGGCTCCAAAACCAGTTAAGGAAAAGGGATGATAGATAGATAGATAGATAGATCATGTATAAATGTTAGGTATGGATAATGATTAATGGATGCATACACATGTTTGTGTGTGCAAAAAAGATGGTGAGAACGGTGATGAATGAATGGGGCCAACAAAAAGGCGTGGTAAGTGAGGTAGCATTTGAGATGAATATATAATTAAAATTAGAACCATCCCTTTAATTTTCGGACCCTTGGACGCAACCCAGACATGAAGGCCCAACAACTTTTTCTCCGATCCACTACATACACCAAACATTACACTCATTACATATTTATTTACATACGTATAGCACTCGTCTTCTTTTTACTTTCTGTCTTCTAGTTTGCCCCTTCTTGTTGGAATTGCTGAGCCGGCATTTAAAATCTCAACGCCAGTTTCAAGTATTACAATTAACTAAAGTTACAATGAAGTTAATATACTTAACCATCGTCCAAACCGACCTTACAATAGATTTATGTTTGCTTCGATAGATTGTTTAGTTTATTCCTTTATTAAGGAAAAAGATGTACATGAATAGAGATGTGAAATGATGATAAGGTTTACAACTTTATGGACGGACAATCAATGTTGGGAAAAAGTGCTTAATTAGCTAGGTGATGGAGAGAAGAGTCACGAGAGTGCACACACGTGGGGTACGTGTTTAATGTACAAGAGTGAAACGTGGGGCTTGACGTTTGAGCCACACGTGGGTTATCTTTTGGGTAATTTTCAAAGACGTTGAAGACATATGTAGGACAAAATAACGAGTCCCCCACCTCCACACCCTAATTGCTTCCTTGTTCCCTCTTGTGAAAGTGACTGTTTTGGCCATCTAAGCTAAGTTAACCAATGCACGATTTATCACTAACCATTATGCTTGGCATCGGAAATTAAAGTTCAATCTTTTCAAAAGTTTTAACTTTGAACATAAACTTTATTAAAAAAAAATGAATTAAGTCCAGATCACGCCCTTTAATTAAATTTAAAAGAAACAATGAGAAAGAGAGAAAGCACAAACTCTCAATAGAGATATCAGATTGGATAGTACTCTATGTCTATGGCAACCGGCCGGCCCCATCATGAATCATGAATTTATAGTAAATTAAAGGTGCATGCAGGACAATTAGACGATAATATGGATGTAATCCAAACTCGGAATAGATTTCAAGCTAAGGTTTGGATTTTGTTTGGCTCTGCTATTTTAGATTATTTCATTATCTAGATTCTAGACCAAGCTGACCATATGATAGACACCCCTCCCCAGCCACCAAAAAAAAAAAAAACTGCTAAACTTCAAAGGTCAATATATGGACCCACCCTGCATAAAATTAAATTAGGAATACTTTTGCGTTATAATGAACTGATCGATCAGTAACAAATATGCTCAAGTAACGTACATTTTTAATTGTTTTGTTCAACAAATTATTAAAGTAATAAAAAGGGATTCATACTTAACAAATATAATATTCATCTTGAGGAAGTCAACATCGATCTATCCTTTCATGGGAAGGGATTCATACTTAAGTTTATCATTAAGATGTGGCAGTAAATTAAGCAATGCTTGAGTAATAATTGAGCATCATAGTTCTAACGGAAATGAATTCAACGAGAGTGTGAAAACGAAATTAAATTAAAATACTTCTAAGTTTTAAAAATTAACTGACAATTTTTTCTCAAACAAAAAAAAAATTAACTGACAAATCTTCTAAACTCCAATCACTTAACACCTTTCGGCTCTCGTCGTCAACTTTGGTTCTGTCCAATTATCACTATTTTATGCTAAAAAAGAGTTAGGCTAATTATTTAGGGATATCATCAAGTAACCATAACTGAAAATTTAGAGACTCCATATGTTAACTTATTTAAAGTTTAGAGATCGATCTCTATATTTAATTTTGACATTCAAAAATTATGAGTGATAAAAATTAAATATTCAAAAAATGATCTGTCAGCCAACTTTTAAAATTGGTAACGAGTACTGTATGATCCAACTTAAAATTCAGGAATTCTAAGGATACTTTAGCTTTTTTTTTTTTGGTCAAAGCAAATAAATCTCTAGTTTGAACGTTGAAGTTGACCACTTTTATCCGTACCAGTACCATGTTACATTGACAAAGAAATGAAGAATAAACAAACGAAGCACTTAATTAGGCCCAAACCCCCGTGTGTGTATATATATATTTTTGCCTGATAGTTGTATAATATATATATGTATAACGAATGCAGGGTAAGTTGGCCCTCCATTTCCTATTCTGGGGAACTTTTGCCTGGGCTGATAGTCGATAATGGAGATTTATCTCCAATTTATATATGCCTCCTGCTTCTGTCGTCTTTTTAGTTTTTCCCCCATAATAATGTATCACATATATACACTCACAAGTCACAACACAACTTTCATATGTTTAATTAAGATATCAAGTTACACCTCAGTACGACGTCCTTGAGTGTGATCCTGATCGGTGACATGGTATTGGTGGATCTATATTCTGTATTATTGTCCAATTTGCCAGATTTAATATATATATATATATATGCATGTGAAATTATGAGCCTATTATATTAAATTTCTCATATACATACATAGCCTGAACCAGTGGCATGCATGTGCATAGCTGACACAAAACTGAATGTGAAACATTGACAAATGACACAACTCTATATATATATTGATATATATATATCATGCAAGGGAATTTCATAGATATGGAGAAGCCAATGAGCCTTTATCGCTGTGTGTTCACTTGTGGTAATAATGGAATCGAATTTGCTCTTTGTCATCTCATATATATTATATGCATCAAGATCCAAGATTTCTTTATTTAAATTAAAAAATAAAAAAGTGAATGAGCAACAGCTTTAATTTAACGCATTATGGTCAGAAAAGGTATAGTTAGGTAGGTTGCTAGGTAGCTCCCTAACTATATGTCACCAATAATCTCTGCAATTTAATTTGTTTAGTCTTTAGACCACAATAATCTGTATGTTTTGGGATTTTCTTCTCTATAGCTAAGCTATAGCTTGCTAGCTTTCTGAGGTCTAATTTATTACATTCATTAACCACCACCGCCCATTCGCCCACTGAATTATATATATATATATATATAACCCAGCTGATGTATCTCAGGAATTGAATAATGATTGATCAATTAATATTTTGATGAAAATTTAAGAAAAGGCGGGGCAAAAATGAAATGAATGATTATTGGTATATATATAGTAGGATGGATCGATGTCTGAATGACTGATCATCTCACAAAATTGTGATCACTTGTTTATTTAGAAAGAGAGCGGTAAAGTACATAGTACGTCGTAGTGCACATATATATATGTGGGCTGGGGCGTCATCTTATTCTTAACCTTTTGGATGGGGGTGAAAAATGTCAAGGGCTCAAATTGAGAAAACCATACATATGGAGTGTATGTGAGGGTTTTGGAAGTATATACATATATAAATATATATACATAACATAGTTAGTTAATAATTATTAATTAAATGAAAATGGGTATGTGTGTATATATATATATAGGTAGGTAGGTATGTAGTAGCGTTGTGTAATATAATGTGTTATTGCGATAGAGTAGAGAGTGAGTGGGGGTGCCCTACAACGGCGCACATGGGATAGGGTTTGACACTTTGGGATACATACTCACATGCATGCCCCTCTCTCTCCCTAAGTACTACTCTTCTCTTCTCTTCTCTTCTACCATTCTTAATTACCACATTCTCTCTCTCTCTCTCCCTTTCATCAAAACAAGTCACATTAATTCAAAGATAAAATACTTCTTTAATTTGTACATTACTATAATAAAAATATTTTCTTATATATTAGTAAATTCTGAATTGTATGTTTAAATGGATAAAATAAATTAATATATATATATATTTATTTGAAAAAATTGTTCAAACAACAAAATGTTTGTTTGAAATGTCTGTTCAAATTTTATAAGTAAACATTTTTTATGGTCAGTTTGATCAATCATAAGTGTTTAGAAAACAATTTTATTGTATCTTGAAACTCTATTGCATTTCCTACACTACAGGGGCAATTCCTTTAACTTACTATTTATTCTTTAATTTTTTATGGAGTTAAAGAATTAATCTTTAAATAATTAAAATATACAACTCAATATTTAAAATATTACAATTTTTAATAATTTAGTCATTGAGTCAAATTTAAGGACCAAAAAATATAAATACAATATAATTTTAAAGATATATAAAAAATACAAATTCAATAAAAATTTAGAGACAAAGAGGAAAAAAGTATAAAATTAATTCATGAACCAAATTATTGACAATTATAATATTTTAATGATTAAATCATGTATTTCAATTATTCAGTGTTAATATGAATTCAAGGTCCAGATATTTAGAAAATCTACTATTTATTCTCTGAATTTATATCAAATCGACGAGTCAACCTCTGAATAATTGAAAAATACAATTTGGTCTTTGAAATATTACAATTGTTAAAGTTTGGTCCTAAAATTAAAATGAATTTATACTTTTTCGCCATTGCATTTATACTTTTTTATCTTTGAATTTGACCCACAAACTAAATTATTGACGATTGCTATATTTTAAGGATCAAATTATATATTTTAATTATTCAAATACTGATAATCTATTGACTCAATACAAATTTAGAGATCAAAAGTAAATTTTTTTATTAATATTCATTCAAGCTAATTACAATTCCTTTGCTTGTCTACATTCTTTTTTTTTTTCTTTAACGTGAGATAGAATCAATTTTATTTTTCAAAAAAAGAATTTAATAAGAATCCATATCACACACTCGTCGTCATCCCACAAATGAAACCCCATGACAAAAAACAACATTCGCTGTCTCAAAGATGAAACTCGAGTGTCACGCCCGCGTATATATCTTTAACTTTTAGTACACGCTTAGGAAAATCTTCCGCACAATCTTCAATTCCTTTTTGTTTTTTTACTGTCCAGTTAGCGTTTGCCATAGATGTGCTGCTTAGCTTCTATATATGTTAATTAGACATAAAGTGGGCGTTTGGTACAAGGATTATTTTTTCGTTTCCAAGAATCACATTCTCAGGAATGTTATTCACAGGAATAAGATTCTCAGGATTATAAGAATGTCTGTTTGGATGAGTTAAAATAATCCTAGGATTATTTTGCAATATTCCCAAAAATGTTACAATTTTGTGTTTGGTTCAACTTTGATATTCCTGAGAATGTTTGATACTATTAGTAATAATGCATGAGCTGGCAATGAGCTGTCCAAAGTAACTGAATTAGTTCTGTTTTGGTTATTTTAGTTAGTACCTAACTCTGCTATAAATGCTGTACTGTGCTTTACTGAGAAATTAATCAGATTCAGTTTCATTTTCATTTCTTCGTTTCTTCATCTCTTCTCTCTGTATCATGTTTTGTATCAGATACTTTTACAAATATGTCATTGACTTTTTATTCTCAACTAATAGTCTATCAAATGTAGAAATTCTTCAAAACAATTCATGAGAAAAATACTATATCATAAAGAAATAATTATATTATAATTAAAATTTTTAAATAACATAAATAAATTCATGAGAAAAATACTATTTCATAATACAATGTCCATAATTCTCAACATAATAAAATTGTCTAAAATAGTCCCACTCAAAACATAACTAAAATAATTCTCAAAATAACACGAAAATAAAAATTCATATTACTTATGAGAATGACAAATATGAAAAGTGACAAGGGTTTGTAGATAAATAATTAATTAGGGATAATAAAGTCATTTTGGGTGAGAAAGAATAATCACATGTCATGAGATTAGACTAATCCCACCCCCTAGGGTGTGATTAAAAAATAGCTATTTTAGAAAATTATGCTATTCCTGGAAATACAATGTTCCCAGGACTAATTTTCCAATTCGCGTACCAAATGCGGGATTACTTTAATCTGGAGCTTATAATCTCGAGACTATTTTTCCAATCCGTATACCAAACGCCTCCAAAACATTCAAGGGATGGGGCATTTTGCAAGTAATAGTAATTTAATTTGGTGAACGTGCAATATCTCGATCAACATCGCACAAAATATATCTAATTAAGACCATAAATCTTGTGAGTGTGTGTATATGTGTGTGTCTGTGTGTGTACACACAACTTTTGTTCTACTTGTATAAATGACTAAACTTGTGCGATTCCAATTTTTCTTTACCGATCGGCCAGAGGATATATATAGGAAATAAATCCTTTAGAGTTTCATTCTCTATGTTTCTGGTAGAGTATGAGAGAAAAAGGAAGAGAAAAGAAGAGAGAGAAAAATAAAATTTAATTTTTATATATTTTTATTTCATGAAATTCATATTTTTTTTCTAACTCCACAAAAAATACATGAAAAGAAACTCTAGAGGATCCAAACATATATATAGTTAAACTTCAACCCAACAAAAAAAAAATGACATATATGTATGGCGAAAACCATGGTTTCTAATAATGCCGGGTGATGTGGACAATTAATATCACCGGATCGACAATGTTTTAATGATTCTGTAATAAGGTTGATGAGGTTGATTTGTTTTTGTACCACATAACATGAACCCAAAGTGCATGGTTGTTAGTGGGCGACATGTCCTCGATCGCTTCTGAAAGAACGAAATCATTAAGTTTGACAAATACTCCCATCCATTCATTTAGATTTTACAGTCTATTATTTCAGGGACCATTATATATCTGATTCATCTTATATGTATATATATTCTGTTTAACAAAGAGATATGTATATTATATGGCTTTACCCTTTTTTGGTCGTTCATGTTTAAAACTATAGTCTATGAAATTAAAAATAAGCGAAAATTTACTATTTGATCTCTCTTTCTTTGTTAAGTTAACAATTTAGTCTCTTATTTATTTTACATACATATTTGCGAGCACGCAAAGCTCCTAGTATATATATATATATGGGGGTGTGCTATAAAAAGTTTGGTAGCTAAAACAAGTCACATTTTAATTTTACTTTGATTTTGGCACAAATTCCAAAATAATCTATTAAAATAGAAAGAAAAATGGAAAGAAAAAAGAAAGAAAGAAAGAGCATAGAGATCGATAGAGAGAAAAATTGGATTGCTGAGAGGCATGAGCTTTTTAGCAAAATCCTAAATATAAATAGATAGAACAAATTAAAAAATCCTCCTGTCATCACACTGATCAAGAATCGTCACTTAGCTTTCTGTACTGTAGGTTGATTAAATATGTACGCTGTGTGTCATACATGACTCTGATTGACAATTCAAGCTAGCTGGTATATATAATCTCGTCTCATAAATCCTTAGTCGGGTTATTATAGAATAATTAGGCGGCATTTAATATGTTAAGAGACACAATATCATTAATATATGTATGTAGTTATCATGATCAGTCATGTACTATACATATATATATTATTGATGAAAACGTACGCTTTCATATTTTGACACCCCTGTGTCGCATAAAAATATACTATTTAATTTATAAAAGAACCAAACGTTATATTTATTAATTAGTCTATAAAATAACTAAAAAATATATTTATTAGTCTCTAAAAAAAAATACTATTTTTTTTAGTCTATACAAAAAATTTATAAATATATTGATTAATTCTTTCAAGAATTATAATATATATCTTAATTTTTTTGGGAAGTGACTTGCTAAATCCGTAATCTTTAAGGGACACGTTAATTTATTCCATATTATATATATATACATAGGGAGAGCTAGAGAGGTAAATGAAGTGTATATCTAGAAAGGATAAGTTGCAATAATGATGAACTCGGGGAATGATGATTTTGTTTAGGAAGGATATAAGGTAGTACGATGGAATTGAATCCACTTGGGAAGTCATGAATTGGTTGAGTACACAAAAATTATTGATCGATCATGGATGGATCCACACCCAATAATTGACGCTTTCAATTATTTTCGGGTTACAGGGCGCCATCCACGTTTAGGTACATATACTTCACCCATTGACTAGTTGCGTACATAATATTAGTGTAAGTCATCATCATTATATATTGATTATTGACCGTAAAAAAAGATAAGATGAATGTATATTGCTTAACTCCTTTATGTTTTTTTTTTTTTATGTTTTTATCGTTTTAGAAATATTAACATCTAAAATATAAAATATATCTTTTGATATTATAATGGAGAAATGGTCTTAGTTAGATCTTGTCTTTCTTATATGTGTTACTTTGATTATTTCTTATGTAATTGTTATTTTATTCTATGAGTGTTTGGCTGAAAGAATATTATATTGATAGATTTATGCAAGTCCAATATATCTCTATTATATGGCTGAATATCATTTTCTCGTGAATGAATATTTCTTATTCTAGCAGAAAAAAAATCTATGACCATGAAAATTGAAGATATATATCTATATATTCGAATTGAAGAGGAGGATTAAAAAAAAATTAAAAAGGGAATAGTAAAAATAAAAACCTAGTACGTTGAGGCTGAGGGTATATATATGAAATGAAAGAGAGGCTCAGGGTAGGTATAGTAGGAGTAAGTAATAGAAATAAAAAGGGAGCAAGATATATAATTAAGGAAAATGCGGTGTCTAGAGGATGAAATGAGAATATAGTGATGTATCATAGGAAGATATTGTCGTCAGCTTGTAAAAGCCGAGCAATCCCAAAGGCTCATTCTGTTTAAAAAATGAGTTGTCCACACTGTACATTTGGTCTCTTATTTTTAAAGCAGATTAAATGTAGTATTTTATCTTCCTTTTTCTTACAATTTTAGTTTTAAAAGGTTTTTAAAAGTTTTACTTTTTGATCCCGATGATTAAATGTCGCTATCTATTTTATTTTAAATTCGAATATGATAAATCTTAAATTATATATTACTTTTGATGAATTTTTCTTCTGTTATCTAGTTAGGACAATGAACAAATTAAACAATATCAAATTAAACTCGAAAGTGGATTGCTCAATTCGTAATTGAAATGACGAAGTTAGTTGTTTTTTTCATAAAAAGGGAACTTCATTAAAATAAATCATCCAGGATTACAAAGATAACAAAGAAAATTAACCAATTCCTATTCTACGGGGGTAACAGGTCCCCTCAAAATCAGCAAGAAAAATTACAGATAAAAACGCAGGCATCCTCTCAAAAACAACTAAATCAAAAGTATCCTGGGAAGAAAATTTCGCGAGGATGTCTGCACATTGGTTCCCTTCTCTATAAATATGATGCAACTCAAACTGATGGAGGGCACCAAGTTTTGACCTGCAAGAAGAGATAATAGCACTATAATGATGAGAAGTGGGGCAATGATCATTTTTAAGGAGATCAATTGCATGAGAGCAATCAGATTCTATAATGAGGTTGAGATAAGCAGTTTGTAAAGCAAGATCCAAGCCAATATGAATGGCCCAAAGTTCAACCAAGAGACTAGTACCAAAACCAAGATGTTTAGTAAAACCACAACACCAAGACCCATTATAATCTCTAAAGATATCACCAGCAGCAATGGTCCCACGAGAACCCATGGAGCTTGAGCAAGCACCATCAGTGTTAAGCTTCCACCACCCAAGACTAGGAGGGTGCCATCGGACCAGCAGAGAAGAAGAAGATCTGGGTGTGTTTGTGTGATTTCCAGCAAGGTAGAACCACTCAACTGCATTTCTTTTTGCAGCATCAATGATGGGTAAAGGGAAGAAAGGCGCACTGCTAAAGATTTTTTCATTTCTTGCAAGCCAAATTTGCCAAATGGTATACACAAAAATGGTTCCATGAGGAACTAAATTAAAGGAAGGTTCACTGCAAGAGGAATTGAGCTTCAACCAGATGTTAAAGTCATCATGGGGGATTGAATTGATGTAAGAGTTGCTGCCAAGCCACACCAAATTGGTCATAGAACAAGACTTTCATTTCAAGTTTGACAAGTTCGAATCTACGAGTTATTCTAAATGAGTCTTATACTCTTATATTTTACGCAGTATTAGTAAATGATAAGGTCAAATTGGACTTGAAAGTTCGTTTGAGACCAAAAAATGAAAAATTATGTAAAATTGGTCCCAAATCCACTTTAGACCTCGATTTGACCTTATTTATTGATGACGGTCCCAACTAAATAAAAAAAGGGCTAATTAAGAGTAAGTCACTATATATAGCTCTAAACTCGTCGCACTTGGACTTAAAATGAGAAAAATATAACCATATTCAATCGTTGTTAGGACTAAAAATAAAACTTTTAAAACTAGATTGAATCAAATTGTTGGTACCCCTAAAGTATGGGGTCAATTTCAGTTATACCCCTAACATTTTTTTTTGTCAATTATACCCCAAACGTTTCACATTTGAGTCAATTATACTCCAACTCAACATTTTTTTTCTATTTTAAGGTCTTTAAGTTTCCATTATTTAGAAATCCTCAATTCTCTCAAGATTTTTCTTTCACATGAGTCTCTAACTAATTACAGAATAAATCAAAATGTTTGTCATCTTTAACGAACTAGTCCCTGCAATTGAGAAACTTGAAAAATCTCTCCCCTTTGTTTTTCACAGTTTCGGAAACCACATACAAACTCGCCGGTGAGCCTCCGATATAGAGAAATTGAGTAGAAATAGAGATGATGGTTGAGAGAGGCGGTTTTAAGAGAAGGAAAATGGATGAGGACGACGTAATTTAGGGGAGACCAGAAATTTGAGAACAATGCCGAGAAGGACCATGTTGACGGAAATGAGGACAAAGTGGATGGCGACGATGGAGTGTGGAGGTGATGTTTTAGGATAAGAGAAGAAGGGTTGTTAATGGCTTCTAAGGACTTGTTTGTTAAAGATGACAAACATTCTGGACCTTTCTGTAATTAATTAAGGGTTGGGATATAATTGACTGAAATGTGAAACGTTGGGAGTATAATTGACCAAAAAACATTGGGGTATAACTGAAAATGACCTAATACGTTGGGGGTACCAACAGTACTTTTGTTTATTTTTTAAATCTTTTTCATAGACTTAAAACTATATTATTTGATTCTTTTAGAGATGAGATATAATGAGCAAGGAATATACTATTTGTTTTTTTTTTTAAAACTAAATTATTAGTTCATTCATTATTTAAAATAAAAAGACAAATCATAAATATTAATTTACTATTAAATTATTTCAATATATACATAATATTTAATACTATTATATCTTTTATATTCTATATTTTATTAACACATAATATTTTAATATATATATATATAAATTTATTATTATATGGTAGGAGATTAAGATATTCCTTATTATTAATTTTTAGAGTTTAACACTAACCTAAATTTATAATAAAATATCAAAATACTCATAAAATATAAATATTTTAATAATCTTTATTCTTTACCCGCACTTCCCCCCTATGCCCATGGGTGGTTTGGTTTGATTAATGCGGAAATTAAAAGTTAAATAAGGTGGGATGAGGGTGATGAATTAATTAGGCCCTAATCCTATATGTAGAGTAGAGAGTATAGTTGTTATGGTACATTAATAGTACCCACTCCCCAGTGCAAGGCTATTATTGTGATCTGATCTGGCATGAAATAGGGAACACTGAATGGTACGAGTGAGAGAGAAAGAGAAAGAGAAAGAGAGAGGAATCAGAATAATAATAAAAAGAGATCGAGAGAGAGAAAGTGTGGTGAAGTAATTGATAAGAGAAGAAGAAGATGGAAGTAGGGGTAGTGAAGCAGGAGCAGAAGAAGATGATGGGAATAATAATGGAGGAAACGGAGCTGAGGCTTGGGATTGGAAATACGAATGGAGAAGTAGTTGTGAGGAAGAGAGGGTTTTCTGAGACTGAAAGTAGTGATGAAGATAATAATGAGATTAACAAAACTGATACTGAAGAAGAAGTGGATTTGATGCTTAATCTCTCATCCAACCCCAAGGAGAAGCTCAAGCCCCATCCCGCCAAACCTCCTCCCAAGTACTTACTACTCTTCTCTTTTAATTTTATAATTATCTCATCTCATCTACACATATATATATCATCATCATCATTTCATTTATATCACATACCACTAACACTCATACATAAATTAATTTTACTTTTTTTTTTCTGCCATTTCTCTGCTCATCCTCCCTTATCAATGATTCAATTCTTTCTTTTTGACTCAGCCCCTGAGTGATATATATATAGTTAATTGTGGCATGCAGTTAGGTCAAACTGTAACTCTGTATAAGCACTGAATAAGGCATATTTGAACTCACAAGTTAAAAATAAATTGCAAAGCACCAGTAGCTAGGTAGATATATATCTCGGAACCATAGGTTGAAATTAAAGTTGAAACACCGTACCGTACAAGATAGATAGATATATATAGTGATAGATGTATGGGATAAGATAATCTGTTTTGTTTTGTTGGGTCACGTTCAGATTTTGAGGCAGCTAAATTGTAAGCATATATAGAGAGTGCAAGATATATATTAAGATGTGATTATGAATTAATATATATCTTGAGAAACGCAGGGCGCAAGTAGTGGGATGGCCTCCGGTGAGATCGTATCGGAAGAACATAATAATAGGAGAAAAGCAGCAGCAGCAGCAGGAGAAAAAGAAGAAGGAGGATATTGAGAAAGAAGAGATGATGAAAAGCAATAATGGAAATGGAAATAGAAATAGCATAATGTTGGTGAAGGTAAGCATGGACGGAGCCCCTTATCTCCGAAAACTGGATCTCAGCTTCTTCAACACTTACCAACACCTCTATCATGCCTTGGCCTCTATGTTCTCCTTTGGTATTAATTAATTATTTCATTCTTCATTATTATTTAACTAATAATATATATTATTCAATTTCATATATATCACTATATGAACATTAATTAGGATCCCAAGTAGGAATGAAGGATGATTTGATGAATGAGAGTAAGCTGATGGATGTTTTGAAGACCTCCGACTACGTCCCAACCTATCAAGACAAGGACGGCGACTGGATGCTTGTCGGTGATGTCCCTTGGGAGTATGTTCTTTCTTTCATTTCTCCCATCCATCCTTTAATTTAACTATGTATTAATACTCCTAGTGCTCACTTATTAATAACAATAATCAATAATATATATATTGTCTTCAAATCAACCCGCAGGATGTTTGTTCAATCATGCAATCGATTGCGTATTATGAAAGGAAAGGAGGCTATTGGTATTGGGCTTGGTATGCATGTGTCTTTCTTTATCTATCTATCTATCTATCTATCTATCTATCTCTCTATCATCTATCTTATAATTTATCTCAAGCTAGCTACAATTAATTTTCATTACTTCCAACAAATTAATTATTAATGATGGTTTCATGTTTAATACACCCACACATAACACAATCAGCTTGCTTACAAAAATAAAATATCTAAAACCATATATATATTCTAGTATTCTGCAAATAATTCATTAAGCTTTGTTTGGGTTTATTTCAGCACCAAGAGCCATGGAGAAATGCAAGAACCGAAGCTAGATGCAAGTAACTGCTCGATATATATGTCCCTGGCTTTATAACTAAAGTAATTAATTAAGGCGAAGTTGAAGCAGACAGTTGGTGTTTGGATTGTAGTTAATTTCAGTATAATTATGGTTTGTTAATTTGTTATATAATATTTCTACCTATCAATTCTATATGAAACACAAACAAATAATGGCTCTAATTATGTTGCGAGACTTGGCTTTCTTATATATATTTGCTTGGCTGGTATCAGTGCTTGCTTTACAAAAATAATTAAGCTTAATAATATTGTATGTGCTTGTGAGCTTGTCTGCTGTAGCTATATATATATATATATAATATCTTAATTTGGTGTTCTATTTTAGTGGGATTCCTTTTATGTGTTTTTTTGTATAATGAAAGTATGGTACTGTAATTGTTCCCTCGGCAAGTTGGGTGGGGGAACAAGATCATGTGCTCGTTCATGGAGCATTTATAATATGTGCATGTCCATTTATGTCAACTAATTTATTATTCCATCAAAGATATTATTGCTGTCTAAACTTTCTTTCTAGCTAGCCAGATCATTTTGGTCAAACTTTCATATAATATATATGAGTGGAAATTAATCAAATTTATAGAAAACAAGCATAGTTGAATTTTCTATACGAACAGTGTGAATGGAGCCACTTATACAAATATTCTAATCACTTATTTATACTTAGATCTTCTCCGTTACGTGAAGAATTAAGATTAAATCAAGCTATTGATAGCGATTTGTGGTTGAAAAGTTTCAATATATATTATTTGCAAAAAAGAAACATATACTTAAGATCAACGTATGACATCATTAATTTCTTCTATCTTCAATTTAATGAACCTAAAGTAATAAAAATTGGTGATTTTTAATAAAGCAATTATACTTAGAAGTTGCAGTTGAAGTTGAAGGTCAAGATGGATTCACCATTTTAACTATAGTGCGCTCAGCTTCTTAATATATCTAGCTAATTAATTACCTATAAACTTATAAAAATAAAGACATGGTTATGAATTGAAGAAATGGATACGTGTAGTCATTTAGCCAAGTAATATATCAGGTAGAATTTTGTAACTATGGGAAGTCTCTATCCTTTTTCTTTCTTTCTTTCTCTCTTTCTTTCTTTCTTTTCTTTTTTTTTTTTTTCATTTGAAGTTTATATCATTCAATGACGATGAAGGTACTGTGTAATTCGAAGTCCTATTTTTTTATCTTGAAGTTAATATCATTCAGTAAGCCGCGTTTCATGAGTTATTATTTTTTTTCATCCAAAAAGTAGAATATCAGAGAGGAGAGAGACAGAAGATGAGAGGTCAACTTATCTATAAGATGAAGACTGTCCTAATTATATGAAAAATTGCCCATATTATGAATCATCCCACCAAAATTTTTAATTGATTTCAAGCTTGATTTGTTAATAAAATTATACAAGGTTCACGAAATTTGAGTACTACAAAGAAATAATAATAAACAACGCTTTTTAAAAACGGTGTATTTGGTTTATATCTAACATAATCAGTTGCGTCTTTCAACTTAATAACAGATATTAGAACAAATTAAAATAGCAACATACTTCCCATGATAAGCGAAAACAATAATGTCGAAATGTTTTTTTTAAAAAAGAAAAAGCGGAAATGTCGGACGCTTTATTTGAAACGAAAAAGACCACACGGTAAATTAAAAAAATCTCAATTATGATCATATTATAACATTGTTTTCAATGCTTGTTCTTTAATATCACAGATGTCCTTCTTATACTAGTTCTGCATTTTATAATAAGTATTATAACAAAATATATCAATATGATTATATTACAAGGTATTCAAAAAGCTTATTCCTTCGCTCTAATCAAAACACAGACAGATTCCTCTTCACTTTTTTCCCCAGCAAAAATAGTCATCATCAGAAATCAATTGATTTTATTATAAGATCAGCATTTTTCTTGGACTTCATTACTAGTTCTGCATTGAGCCTGTCATTGTTCTCTACCTGTATCATAAAACCAAGTGTGGTCATCTCTCAACCTATCACAAGAATTATTAGAGATCCTTAGCCAAAAGTTGCGAACCTTACCCGTCGTTTAGCAATATCTGGGGACTTACCTATCAAAGATAAGGAGAACAACAAAGGAATTATATTTAGTTACAAAATGCATTCCCTGCTCAAGGGAAATTGATAAATATTTAAATACTATTATAGAAATGTTCGTACCAGTGGAAATATGTCTCTTTAAAACTCGTTGCATGGCCTTGTCAATGTCAACATCAATAAACCTTCAAAAACAGTAGGTCAGAACGAGTTAGACAAACTAAATAACTGATATAAATAAATATATAATCTGATATTGCGAAAGCAGAAATTGGTCTGGGACTCAGATCCGCTTGTTTCCTTCATGATTTATTTAAATGACTCGTTTTCTAAAGATATGTGAAAACACAGATCTAGATCCAGTGACACCAACCAGTAGACTGATTTGTGATTGCTTAGTACTTTACTATAACTTCTCCGGTCCTAAACAAACAGAAAACAATGCCCGCCTTTCAGGAGCATGTTTTTGTGAACGGGGTGGACAACATAAGTAAAGCACTCTGCTTTCTTTGGAAGCCTCATGGTTGCCAAACAGAAAAATAAGAGATATACTATGGAGTATGGATTAACGATAGTCTCAGTATGACCAGTAATTACCACTTCTCATCAAACAAAGATGATAGCTCTTTCCAAATTCCATCTTCCAATAACAAATAGTTACCTTCTACAATAACCACCTTGTGCCTACATAAAAGAATGTGTTCAAGCATTAAATTCCAATAAACCCAAAATAAGTCAGTTCTGTAGCTACAACTTGGAAACTCAGAGACCCTGATTAGTCAGTTCGGTAGCCACATCAAAAAATATATATTCAGCAATTTTATTCTTTAAAATATATCCCATTATGTTGTCCATAAATCACCAAACTGCTGACAAAATGAGTAGCAACTAATCATGTCTTAAATTTATCTACTCACAGATGATTCACAAAAATGTCTTCTTCCACGGGGTCCCCAACACCATGGTCAAAAGATGGTACATAAACTGATCCCTGAAAAATTTGTTGACCAAAATGCAATATTAACAAAGCAGCTAAGAACTCTACAATATCAAAGCACAGCCACAAATGCTTATAGTTCCCCCTCAGCATACAAACTTTACCACAAAGATTGAACCAAGAACATAACCCTCATTACTTGAGGAAAAAAATTCCATGCTCAAATTAACCAATTAAAAAGCTTCTAAGCCAGGCAAAAAATACCATAAAGTTTCTAAATTAATTAATCTCACCTGACTTCTTAAATTCTTGAGACATGTAAGCAAGCGTGAAGGATTGAATGTCCATGGAGCTGATATATCAATGAAAGATCAATGCCTTTTTTATTTTTTTTCTGAAAAGACATCTAAAATTGGTTATCAACAAAGAGGTACCTTACCTCCCCTTCTGGCATGCGCTTCCTCTGGATCCTATTGTGCAAAAACATTCATTCAAAATTACAATTGTCCATGCGTAAACAATAAATATGGAATCTAGCTTATAAATAATAATAAACAATATAATTAATTTTATAGAGAAAAATTGAAAAGTTGGAATCTGATCTTCCTAAGTTCTTAAGATGAGGAAATTCATAAGTAGTACATTGTAACGTGTTAAAATTGCAATCACTTGGATTCTCCATGGGAAAATGGAAGTTGCAGGTACATTTAATTGCTTCTTCCAACTAATCAACACTGGACCTATATGGAAAGGACTAGCGATGAAATTTCATAAGGATAGTATAAAAGAGGAAAAGAAAGAAGCTAACCTCCATTGCATCTAGTTCAGAGCGATACAGGTGAAAACCATCCATGGGAATCACTGTAGCAATATCAGAAGGTTTGACCTCAGAATCAAATGAAGAAGCAATCTCTGACCATAATTTGTTTACACGACTGACTACTTCGTGTGCTATAGTGCTTTTACCAGCACCTGGGGGACCAGCCAGACCAACCAAATACCTTTATGGCATTATTGAAATAATTATCCAAATTAGAACAGAAGACACTAGATAAGCACTGAACCAATCACATTATTAGAGAACATTTAAGTTTAACAAAATCCTATATCCATTTCCCACCGTAACAACCAAGAAAGAAGAGTAATTAGTAACAAAAAAAAAAAAAGAAACAGTGGTCAACAAAAACTTACTTAAGATTAGGGTTTGATGCTGTTGTTGCCGCGGTAGGCAACAGACGTTCAGCCAGTGCATCATATACCTCATCAATAACACTGTAAAACAACAGATAGTGGATAGAGTTAACTAAACCGAAACCTTCAGATAATTTAAGCCAAAGTTTTTACTCCTCCAGTGAATTGAATACTTTAATGCAAGAAATACTTTTAGTAATGCAACCCTCAGATCTCATGTACATGACAAGAACTCTGTTATCAATTATCATACTCTAGGAAGGAAAATCATATAAATACAAAGATGATGTACCTGCCCTCCACTACTTGAACAACCCCCTTCTCAACATTTTCGCTACATTTAACCTGAGAAGCAAAAAGGAGGAAATGAGGTGCCGACCAAAAACCACATAATGTCAATGCCCAGTGAAAAAGTAGTCATGGTAAGAGATATGAACCTTAAATTGACCATCCTTCCTCCTCCAGTACCAAATTGGCCCAAATGATAGTTGCACGAATTTCCTGGGCTTCCCGATGGATAAACGAGGATTCCATTCACGCGCCCTATCTCTTCTAAGGAGCAATGGCTCTGTGAATAAGAAAAGTATACACCCAAAACGCAGTAAAGAAAAAGGTTGGCAAGGTTAAATTATGCTGTTTGGTTCAATTCAGCGAACAATTTCACTGGCTATTAAAGTTTGAAATAATAAGCAGAACGAAAAAGATAACGATCAGAAAGAGGGGGACACCAATCTTTGAGAAAACCTTAAATTTTATACACATGATTACATACTTAATGGAGTTTTCATCGAGAAAAAGATAATGAACTAAAGAATTTTGGAACAAGAAACAAGGAAATCAGGTAGGATTGCATAGAACGAGACCTGCGAAAGAACGTGTCCGATATCTTCCGATCGTCGTTGAACAGAATGATGCTTCCATTAGTTGAACTGAACAATCTTGACCTTCTGGAAGGAGGTCACACTGGGAAAGTACCAGTACAGAAATTTCACAGACTAAAGCTATATATTAATGTTATACGGAAGGAAAAAACAACAAGTCGTTGTAGTATAGTGGTAAGTATTCCCGCCTGTCACGCGGGTGACCCGGGTTCGATCCCCGGCAACGGCGTTTCTTGTCTTTTTAAACCCCTTTTTCTTTTTTGGGCCTGAACCTTCTTGTTGTTACTTTTGAGTATAATTAAATTAACTACCACTATTCTTTTTGGGCCCAATAAAAAACTACAACTTTTCTTTGAACAATTAATATTTATTTAAGAGAATCATGTAGCTGCCAGAAGCTTAAAATAAAATTTAATTTTCGAAAATATGACGAATTCAAGACATAAAAGACTAAAAAAAAAAAAAAGATAACCTCTTTCTTTATATATAAATAATTGAATAACTATATATTTTTAGCTTTTTTAAGATATTAAAGTTAAACATCTAAAATTTCAACATTATTCTCTCATCTTAATAAAATCTCCATTAAACTATGTCATTAGACTTAACTTCACCTAGGCAGGAGCTAGCACTTTGATATACATATTTATTACTCATTATTGCGTATCACATTATATATGATTAAATTCTATCTATGATAAAGTCTGGAGTGGTGCTATTTTTTGGGGAAAAAGAATAAAGTGCAAACAGCATTAAAATACTTCAATAATTAAAACTCAAAGTAAGAAATTTTTCTATAAGAAACTATAAGATAGGTATGTCTATAAAATAAGATAGAATTTTCCTCGAAAGCGTATATTTTGGTTCATACTTTTATGATTCATCAAAAACATTCCTAGATCAAACAAGATACATGTTTAAAAAATACACATTCCTATATTTTGGTTCATACTTTTATCGATACATACTTTGACTGCAATACTTCAAGATTCTTTCTAAATCAGACACATTGTATCCTAAAGAACCAATTATATGATAAATCTATCAAGTGCCGATTCAAGGCAAGTAATTGGCACTCGTAGGCGATATTACATAACATGAAGTTCAACAGCTTCAAAAGATAATAGTTTATTTGATTAGGAATTGAGCTAGTCTTTCAAAGTCCACACAACTGATAGCCGAATATGGTTAGCTTTCCGCTAGCAAAATAACTTGCATATTTCTGCCGAATATGATAAAACATATGGACATCTGTCTATCAGCCACAATAAAAAGATAATTTAGGGCATTAATGCCAGACCCAAACTATAAATTTAACCTATTCCGCACCTAGACGATCCTGCCTTTAGAGATTAGATGACAACTCGAGAGACATTGCACAAGTATACAGGAAAATTAATCCATATTGAACATCAATCTACAATCACTTTACAAAGCCGTCTTTCGATCCTCCTTCGCTTTTTTACATCATTAGGTGACTGCAAAAGGAATAAAACAATATTTAGAGTTTCAAATTAAACATGGAGATTTTCCCTTCATGCACAACAGTGCAAGGCAGAGCACAAAATATTTATGCGAATTTTATATCATAAGCCCCTCTTCCTTGGGATGAAACAAACAAGAGCTAATGCCCTTAAGACAATTATACTTCAAAATCAATAAATGCAGCTAAGATTGGCATTGCAAAGTACATGCTTGAAATTGAGATTCCCCTCTGCTAAGTTCACTTTCAAGTTTTCCCGAGACTAAAGAGAAAGTATAAATGAAACCTACTCGACAATATTACTTTACCTCGCTACTGGGAAAATAAGGAACCTGAACCCTCTTGGAGCCATCGGGTAGTCGTTTACTAGGTGATAGGCTTTCCGTAGCAGCAAAAGCATTGCAGACCTGCGAAAATATTGCATGAACAATACTCGATGAGCACATTAGGAATTAAAACTTAAAAACCAAACATAAAAGCAATCGGTTTTTTTTGGTTGAATGAGTTAATATGCTTTCTTCGTGAGCGTTTGTGATTTTATTCATGGTATGAAACTTTTCATCTTGAGAGGATGTAAGATTGTAGAATGAAACTATGGAAGAAAATTACTGGACAGTTTAGTTACCTGACTTTGGATAGCCCCAATTAGAATATCTTGACAACCTGATGCATGCACTTTTTCTAAACTGGCGCATTGAAGTAACATTCTCTCTAAAAAAACAAGCACAATAAAATATCAATCGTATTATTTGTTTACAAATCCAGAAATTTACCTGGATGCAAATTAAAGAAATGGAAATGAAATGACTACCTGGATGCAAATTAGTACAAGAATTTAGATTCAGATCACTGAGCTGTGGGCAGTTTAAATACAGGGCCTGTACATTAGTTGGAAAAGAGGACATTATAAGATTTCAAACCGGAGCAAACTATGCAAGAAATTCTTCCAGAGTGATCGAACTCACATCTAAGCCAGAACAGCCCCATAAACTGAGTTTCTTCAAACGGTTATGTTTGATAATTAATTTTTGGTTCACAAAATGCAAATTAGTACTAGGCGTTTCAGGTAATTCACAGCTTATTTCCTCGGTAGTTGAAATTTCGGAATTAGGATCACATATGGTCATGCCACAATCCATAAGCTCCAGATACGGAAGTTGAGCTGTTGCAAATTGTATGCCACCTGAAACATGAAGACATGAAATTAGTAGGTAGATAACTGAGCAAATAAAAGTTCGTGAAGCATTTGAATATCTAATAAGGGGATTACTTGAAGTCACATTGGGGCAAAGAGCAAGAAGGAGTCTTGATAATGTATCAGGTAACACATTGCAGATGATTCCAATGCCACTGTCACTGACGCTAGACCTGAAAGGAAAAAAAAAAAAGGGGGGGGGGGGGGGGGGGGTACCATGCAAGGGTGGTAGCCCAATNGGGGGGTGAACCATTGAACTAGTTTTTAAACAAGATAAACAAAGACAAATAAAAATTATTGTTTTGAAACCCTCATGCTTATGTTGGACTTTTCCTCAAATTATTGAATTGTATGAGTTGTTGCTACACAATTTTAGTTGTCTCCAAGGTGATTGCATTCTTCTGAAACATACCCACTGAGATCAAGCAATTCCAGATTTGGATAGCTGGAGGTGATTGCAGCAACAGAAGCATCAGTTACTTCAGATCCGAGAACAAGTGAGAGCATTCGCAGCCCCCTGTCAAAAATGGAACATTTAAACAAACTTCATCACTCATCAGCTTACTGGCAGAGTGAATGTTGCTAGTTTCAACTTTTGTACTTTCCGAGATGTTCAGTGTGATATGTTACAACACATATCACAACGATGACAAAAGATTTCATCTAATTTTAAGCATGGCACTCAACTTTAAATATTAAGTAGAAGCTAATAATACGAAACTTTCTTTATCCTTGTAAATTGTAATTTGTAGCTTAACAGCAAAGCAGTGTCTTGTGTTAAAGAACAGAAGATGAAGCACAGCAATGCATATTACAAACTTTTAAGGAACCTTAGAAAATGTCAAATTGTCAATAACCGGAGAACAAAACAGCCACTATGTCAAGATTTTGACAAACCTCAACTGAGCAGCCGTGAGTGCAAGCACAGCAGAATGCGAAAGCCGCGTTGAAGCTATATGTATATTTTGCAACTTCTGGCAACTTCTTCCCAGATTATCAACCATAGTGATAAGATCAGTACTATCATTTCCCTGACGTGAAAATTCCAAGGAAATTTCTCTCAACTGGGGACAGTTAAAAACCTAGAGTATGAGAGAATTTGTTAGCAACTAACAAAGAGTCTCCTCTGTATACAAGAGCTAATAGAGCTTAGTAAATTCAGATTTCAGACAATGATCACATCTTACAAAAGTAAAGGATAAAGGAAAAGTAATCACCGTCTTAGATAGAGAGAGCAAATCTGATAGCCAAAGTGTAGTAAGGCTAGACGAACAGAGTACAAAAGCCCCGAGGTTAGAACAACCTTCCATTTTAAGGCATTTTAAGCTTCGCTTTTCAGCAACAAATCGACCTAATTCATCCCTGCATTTTCAAAATTGTGAACAGGCCCATCTAGTCAGCAAGGCAAAGCATTTTCTCTAGTTAATCTTGCATAACACCGCTATCAGCTTCTACTGCAGATGAAGGAGCCGAGGCAACAATATCGATGCGGTTGGAAGTGACGGTGAAGAAATCAAATTAAAAAATAAGAAAGGGTGATACCTATACGCAGACAAGATGATTTACTATAAACAGGAAACAAGTACGGAAAGCATATACTAGTATAAATTAATCAATAGTGTCAACAAAATGCTAACACACTCACTTAACAAAATGCATTAACTACAATTATTGATTTCAGTTGTAATAAACGCTAATCAAGATTCAGACTTCGGCACCAAGATACATAACCAATACAGCTACATCTGCCAAAACAATATACAAATGATTCATACAGGAGAAAACTATAGCATTAAACAACGATTAGGTTTCTGCTTGCAATATAACTGCAAATTTGACAGGAAATCCTATACAAAATAGGAATGCACACAAATGCAGGCGAAATTGACCTAAATTCCACGTGTGTGACACAGTAAATGATAACTGGTACTTGCCCAACCAGAACGAAGTCTTGATTGGGAATTTTTATGAAAGTAGGATGGGGTGAATATAAATGATATGAAATCGAGTCCATTAAGTAGGATAGGAAGGATATTTCATTCCATTGATTAAAAATCTAATGAAAATAGATAAATAGGATAATCTTTACTTCTATAACCAACCTCGAGAAGAAGACTCAACTAAGGATTCTCTCCCTGTGCCTAGCTAGTTTCTCTGGTTTTCTTTCCCTCTCGATCAAAAATAAATTAATAGAGAACTCATTCCCCATTGTTTAAATGATATTATGTTATTAGGTGTGATTAATTTAATAAGTGAAATTATCAATACCATCTCAGTAATATTAATCATTATTTAAAAAGCCACCCCAGTTCACAGGTCACTCCACCCCACTCTGAACCCATCCTCCAAATCATCAAAGCAGATCAATGCCCGAGTTCCTAATATTTAAACCAAATTAGAGATATAGATACGAATCAGACATTAGTTTCACATTGAACTCCAAATCAATAATTCCAGGATACACACATCTTACACAAATGAGTAGCTAGATGTTCAATGACTGGAGAACTCGTTTCTCATAAAGTTCAGGAACATGGTTCAAGATAGGAGCAAGAATAATACCCATTTATACGATTGAATGTAGTATTAGCGGTCGATATCTCCATAAATTCCAGATTGGGACATGAGAATGCAATGCAGGCTAGCATCGTTGAATCAACATCACTGCAGCAACAATGGAATTTATATAGTCAAATAGGTATTTATTTAAGCTTGAAAACACAAACAAAAAAATCTGGTGCAGCCAGCATAACAAGTAAGAAGCTTGATGTTTTTATACGCCTCCGGATAAATCAATTGATCATGGGTCATCAACAGTAAACTTCTAGCAGCCTCAATGCCAATTTCAATCTTGATTCTTTCTCCACAACTAATGAAATCATTTCAGCGTATGTTCGATAAAAATAGTTTTTGATTTTTTTCCGAGCTCTCTTCTATAGATCAAATCAAACTCACATTTTCCATAGGCTTTGGAATTATCATTTATGTCCAATATTTGACCATCAGTTTCCCGATTAAGTTTCAATATCTTTGATTATGTTGTTTAACCTAATTCTTATCCCTTCAACATGTTAAAGTCAGATCGATAACAGGGAACTGCAGATCTGAAAATGTCTGAGAAATCAAATAAACCCCACACCTTTCCATTCTAACAGAAAGCCTCACAAGACTCGTACACTTCTGCAACATCGATGCAACAAATCCGACCTGAGCCCGCGCCGGAACCCTAAGCCGCAGCTCCTCCGCGGCCCTCCACACCTTTCTCGCCGTATCCCTCCAGCCCTTACACACATTCGCCGCCGACAATAGTCCCGCCGGCGGCAACCTCCTTAGCACGTCCCATACAACGTTCACCGGCAACCCACTAGAGTCCAGATCCGAAGAATCTTCATCTCCATCGTCTGGATCATCCGGTTCCGGCGGATCGAATCCACCGGCTCGGTCATCGACATCATCGAACGAGAGCGCCCGACGAAGATAGGAATAAGGCTGACGGAGTGGCAATTTCGCAGATGCATATGAGGGCTCCGAAATCTCAGAAAACGCGGATACAGATGAACCAATAGGGGTGGTAGCGGAAGATGGGATAGGGCTTTTGATGTGGCAGTTGTGGCCCTTCTTGGGTAAACCACATCGACCACAGTTGTAACTACCGCGCTTTTTGCCGCGCTTGATGTCGGAGCTCACGGTGAAAACGCCACCGTGAGCGGCGGAGTGAGGATGGGGGAGGTGGTGGTGGTGCATAGCGCGAGCGTTGGTGGATGAAACAGATCAGAGGAGGAAGAAATGGAGGGAGTGAAAGTAAAATATTAATAATAACACAGCGCGGGAGAGTTCGCGCCATATTCGTGCTTTCCCTCTATTCAACTTTTTGTAATTACTGTTTAGGATTCTATTCTTAAATTTTGCTTCGTTACTTACCAAACCCAGACGCATGTATAGCGTGAGGTTCACCCCCCTTATGTGTGTATTTTATGGTTTTGGATTTCATACTTAATTCGAATGGAATTGATCTGTAAATGTGTTAAGTGTATCAGATTTTTCCAATTATGTAGTAGGAAGAACATTTTTGACATTCGGAAAATTACAAAATACCTCATTAATTTTTATTCTGTATAAAATTGGTTTTATTAAAAATTTTCTGATACAATAATATTTTCATTTTTTTTTAGTTAATATTAAATATAGTAATGACTAGCTTTAGTTAAAATTAGTATATAATCATAATCATAAAATTAAAAATTCTATTTAACTTTTCAGAATAATTCAATAAAAGTATCAATAAAATAAATCTTCTGTGTAAAATAGAAATAATTAAAAAATAATTATTTTTTTGGTTCATAATATTATATTATTTTTTAATTTTTATTAACAAATGATTGATCAAATCTTGTTGAAAACTTGAAATATTATTGTTGATAGAGTTTGTTATGTCTGAACGTAAACAGATACTAATTGTTACTCTCAGTCCAAAAAAAAAGATACTAATTGTTACTCAGGCCCAAAAAAAAAGATACTACTGTAATTGTTACCGTGCAATGAATAATAATTACTAAAATTTAGAGATATTTGATCTATTTTAACCTAGTATAAAATGTAAAAGTAATCATTAACTGTTGTTATTAATTTTGTCTTAAAATAATTTTGTCTTAGTTTTGTAATTTGTTGTCAGATGTCTTATAAATTTGATTTTATCTTGGATCTATTTATTCATACAATTAATTCCGGACTATTAAAAATATGTAATAAAATAAATAATCTTATTCATTTTATTTACTTATGTGTTAAATATATAGCAATCAAAATATTTATAGTATACATATTTTTTTTTTGGTAAGCAATAGTATACATATTTTTATATTTGTGTTATATTATGTGAGATAATATAATAACATATATTAAATCATTCTAAATTTTAAATATATATTTACGTATCTAATATATATATATATACGTTTTAATTTTGTTTTGGTCTCAGGCCAAAAAAAAAATTGTTTTGGTCTTAATTAATGTTTTGGTTCAAATATCCCTTATTTAAGAAGTTTACATATTTTTTAAAAGATATATATACATGATGTTGTAACATTTAAACAAATTAAAATTTCAATTATGTTAAATATAACATAAATGCTGGTCTATTACTGGTAGATAAAATGTCACAACAATTATTCTAATAACTAGTAAAATATATTGAAAACTTTGATTGTCACAGAATTAGCAAATCTGTAAAATATAATACATTATTATACATATACAAATCTGTACATGCTCTCCAAAAAAATATAAGGGCCTGATTGGTTTAAGAAAATGTTTCCTGTTTTCATTTTCTGTTTCCATTTCTGGAATTCTATTTTCATTTCAAAATTTTCAATATTTAAGAAATATGTTTGTTTTATAAAGTTAAAAAATCGTTTTCATTCATATTTAAATTATGTTAACTTGAATAACACTAATTTTTATATGTTTTTAAGTTTGATTATAGCTAAATGATGATATTAACATGATTAAATAGTTTACTTTTGTGTAATGTTGCAAAATATCATAAGTTTGTTTTTGGAAATACTGGAAACGTCTTTTTGACGTTTCCTGTTTTCAGCCTGTTTCAGAAAATGTTTCCAGAAAACATTTCCAAAAAAACTGTACAAAACACGTTTTCAGTCATATTTCCTGTTTTCAGTGAAAATGGAAACAGGAAACAGGGCAACCAATCAGACCCTAATATTTTCAATTTGACAGGCTCGGTCGATCAGCAAAGTTTGTCACTACTCTTTCTATTATATAATATAATAGATAGATAGATAGATAATAGATTAATAATTTGAAATTTAAAATATGATTAAATTAACAGTTGGGTCTCCAAAATATTAAAATAAATAATTAAGTCTATAGAGTAACAAAATTGATACTCTTTAATTATTTTAAGGGCTAACCGAATAATATTTTATAAAATTAAGTGACAGATATACTATTTAGCTATTCAAGAAATTAAATTATTTATTTTAATTTTTTAATGATGAAATTATCAAATTGATAAATTTTCAAACATCAAATTATCTGTTTACGTAGTCTTTTGTCATTTTATAATGACTATAGATGGTTGGCTGTCTCAACTCTCAATTATAAAGAAATATATCCAAACCTAAAATATGAAGAAAGAGGATCATGCGTCATCATTAAGTTGTCATACATACTGGGCAAAACTAATCTCAATCCAAATGTGAAAGTTTAAAAGTAATTCAATTTGTCAATTATTTAGACGGTTGTTAGGCCTTAAGTATGATGCATTTGTGAAAGACTGACACAGTCCAGCACGGAATTACGAATCCTGGGATATTTATTTATCATTATTTTATCCCAATCGTCAAGAAAAATGGCTCAAAACTTTTAAATGGCAAACTGTCGTTGGTTCCAGTTACAGTAGCCATTTGAAAATTACGAATTGTGACGAGCAAATGTTCCCTTTCATTTGTTGGTACATTAAATTAAGTATTAGGTATTCAAGTTGCTCAATAAAATTATGTGCACGATGAAAATGCATACAATACTATGATAGATTTACGGCAGCTATATATATCCCTATCTTCAGGCCAAAAAAAATATATATATCCCTATCTATTTGTTTTCTTTTTATTTGCAACATATAGCAAGGATAGAAAATGGAACTTTGATGGTAACAATCTAAACTATATATATATATATATATACAAGTTTGTGCAAAACAATGCACACGCTTTATATATAAGCTTAATTAATTATACTAAGTGATCAACTTTTAACATAATTTTAGCTCACATTTAACTTACGAAATAGGAAGTACTTGGGGCCGGATTGAACGAGCCTCCATTAATCAAGTATGAGGTATTAAAAGTTTGATCATTAACTTTAAAGAAGTGTTAAAACTCTAGGCCAATCACAAATTAATCACCATGCTTTTAGGATGATGAATATCTTAATTATACAAAAAAAAAAAAAAAAAAAAANAAAAAAAAAAAAAAAAAAAAAAAAAAAAATCTCACGGTAGGTGGACATTAATTTTATCTTTTTTTTTTTTTTTTGTGGCATTGAAAAAACGGTGAATGAAATACAAAAATACTAAGCATTAATACTTACCGAATGTGAGGTACCCACCAAGGTGGAACCATGACTATCCATGAACGACTTAGAAATAGATGAAGCTATAGAATTACCTACATCCTCAACAGTCATAAAAAGACATGAAAAATTAACAGTACAATTAAAGGCATCCCTATATTTAACTACTCTTAACTACTCTACAATTAATAGTGTGAAGATCGGAAACTGGTGAAATCACGTTACTCCTCTAGAGTTTGTCATTTCGTAGCTTTCAAATGACGTCAATACCAACTAGCACGGTTAATCAGTCATCATAATTTAACATATATTGATTTTTCCACCTACTAATCCAGAATCGAACCCATCTTTGTATTGTAGGAAATCTCATGCTGCCTGTTCTGACGAAAAAACTAAGGCTAAATCAGCAAAATCACACTTGAGAAATATATGATCAACAGAATCATCATTGAAGCCACACAAAAAGCACAACCACCATCTCACCTAAGATGGTGAGCCCTCAAGATTGAGAAGGTCGGAAGATTATATAAATGCATATGCATGTTGAACAACAGGAATTTGAGAGAGAGAGGTGGCTAGGTAGGTTTTCAAATTAATAACCAACCCCTTAATTAATTAGTTACCGATGTCGATCATCTGTTCATAAACCCATTACTTTTACTGTTGGACAGCTCATTATTGTGATGCTACGATCTCTTTGTTCTTCTACAGGAAAACAGGCAGAATATATATATATTAATTAATGGCTCAATTTTGAATAAATATCTGTTTATTGTCAGAACCGGATCGGACCGGACGGTCCAACCGGTCTGATCGCCAACCGAATGTGAAAGCGAGTGGGTTCGACCAAAAAAACCAAGTTGTCAGTTGGACCGAATTGAACCGGTTTTAACCGGACAAAACTGGCGAACTGGGGTCCAACTAGTTTTTTTTTTTGGCTTATGGTCTCTAAATATTCTCTTATTTGGTCATCTTCCTCTATTTTTGTTGAACTTGAAATTTGAGGGTCGAAATGTTGAATTTAATTAATTATTATGAATTTATGACTTATTAGATTTTGTTTAGGATGCATTCAGTCCATTCATTTGCTTGAAATAATGCATTTAATCTATAATCTATAGTAGTGGAGAGAAAAATTAATTATTTAGATGAAGAAATGTATTTAGTAATAAATTAAATGCATCTCTTAAACCACAAACAAAAAATATATAGAGTATTTATATTTAATATATTAAAAATAATTATTTATTAGGTCATCCGGTCCGACCGACAGTTCAACCGATTGAACCAATCAAACCGTGAATCGAATGCTTGTCCGAGTCTCTAGTTCGGTTCTGAGAACACTAACATACAGAGAATCCACACACGCATATTACATATATATGTTGAAAAATGTATATATATGGCAAATATTCCAGCGAATAAATATAAAGGGAACCTTCTTGAACGAAATGAATTATTATTATTTTTTGATGGGGTTATCTTTGAACAGTCAAAACTCAAAAATGTATATATAAAATGGGGCACGTGAGTTATGTGCAAACTGAAGTCTTTCATGGATCTACAAAGTCGTGAATTTACAATAAGACCGTGACAACAATGTATTACCCAATTTCAATGCCCCTGTATATATATGTAAGCTCCCCCAGTTCCCCTGATTCTTAACTATCTATCGTCTGGCTGCTTCATCACTCCCATTATTGCATCAGCTTCTTCGCTCCAACAGCTCCAATTAATGGCTGCTTCTTCGATGTCAAGCATGGCTATTCCCAGCTTGTCCAACCCTAACAAACTCTTCACAGTCACACCACCCTTATCCCTCAGTCTTCACAAGTCTTCCTCACTAGTCACCAGAAAAAGCCCATCGTTATGCAAGGTGTTGTCCGAAACAAACTCATCTTTGTCATCCATCATCTCGGAGCTGGAGAGAGAGCGAGGATGCGCAGGATCAGTAGACCAAGAATTAATATTGCACCGGGAGGAGGCAGAGGTAGCTGATTGTTGGCGCGAGATCCACGGAGAAAACGACTGGATCGGGTTGCTGGACCCGATGGACCCAGTTTTAAGGTCGGAGCTGATCCGGTACGGCGAAATGGCTCAAGCCTGCTACGACGCCTTCGATTACGACCCCTTTTCAAAGTACTGCGGCAGTTGCAGGTTCACGCGCCGCAAATTCTTCGACTCACTGGGAATGAGCGACCAAGGCCACGGGTACGACGTGACAAGGTACGTGTACGCGACGGCCAACATCAACCTCCCAAACTTCTTCAAGAAGTCGCGTTGGCCCAAAATATGGAGCAAGAACGCCAACTGGGCAGGCTACGTGGCAGTTTCCAACGACGAAACCACCAAACGCCTCGGGAGAAGAGACATCACAATCGCGTGGAGAGGCACCGTCACGCGCTTAGAATGGATCGCCGACTTGATGGATTTTCTCAAACCCATATCCTGCAGCAACATCCCCTGCCCGGACCAGTCGGTGAAGGTGGAATCAGGGTTCGTGGATCTGTACACGGAGAAGGAGGACACGTGTCGGTTCTGCAAGTACTCGGCGAGGGAGCAGATATTGACGGAGGTGAAGAGGCTGATAGAGATTTACGGAGGAAGGGGGGAGGAAATGAGCATAACGATGACGGGGCATAGTTTGGGGAGCGCGTTGGCGATATTGAGCGCGTATGATATAGCGGAGACGGGGGTGAATGTGATGGGGAATGGAGGGGTGGTGCCGGTATCGGTTTTGTCGTATTCGGGGCCGCGCGTGGGGAATGTGAGGTTTAAGGAGAGGTTGGAGTGTTTGGGAGTGAAGGTGGTGAGAGTGGTGAACGTGCACGATATAGTGCCGAAGTCGCCGGGATTGTTGTTCAACGAGCAGTTGCCGGCGTTGATGATGAAGTTGGCGGAGGCTTTGCCGTGGAGTTATTCGCATGTAGGAGTGGAGTTGGAGTTGAATCATCAAAACTCGCCTTTCCTTAAGCAAACCACCGATCCCGTCTGTGCCCATAACTTGGAGGCTCTCTTGCATCTCCTCGACGGGTTAGTTACTTACTCTTCAATTCCTGCTTCTCCCTCTTTCATTTGTTTTTAGGTTGATAGATAGATTTATGAGTTTTTAGACTTTGACACACAAATTTCCTATCAATTTTCAAACTACTCCAAATTAAACCATTTTAAACTTATATTTGTCAATTTATTTAAAAATTAAACTAATATGTTCGAGAGTTTAAGAGCTGACGTGGTAAGAGGGCTTACTGAAAATTACAGGCGTTAATTAAAATTGGCCAAAGTGCAATATTGGTCCTATAAGTTTGCATGAGTTCCCAAATCAGTCCTATAAGTTTTTTCGTCTCAGATTTGGTCCCATAAGTTTGAAAAATTCTCACCGTTAGTCCTATCGATATTTCCGTTAAATTTTTTCCGTTAATGCTGATGTGGCATGATGACTGGGATATTGAAGTGGCAAAGTGGATTGAAATGGGACCATACTGCAACAAATATTAATATTGTGGATGTATTTAGTGAATTTGACGGACAGGGATTTTAAAGTACATGGTTGAATGAATTTCAATTTCAATTTCAATGACCAGCTCCTACATTCATTATCATTTATCAGTAAGCAGTATATTGTGTGGTTAGAGGAATAGTCTCGCTACTGACACTTTGTGATGGAAGGAAACAAATTTAAAGCTCTCTTTCCTTTCTTTGGCATTGTAAACCACGTGGGAAGCAACCATGTCCCAGTATGCTCCATTTTATGTTTTGGCTTGCTCTGGTATATCTTTATGCTACTTATGCCCATGGGGACGCCTAAAGTCCCATATAGAACACCTGGTGAGGGGACCTGGCAGTGGGTTGATCTATGGAATGCCCTTGTAAGTCGTTAATGTGAACATCTATTTTCCTTTAGATTTAAATCATTTTTATAGAGTTATTCTTTTTGAAGAAACCTGTTGAGTGGTTGGATGCAGTATCGAACCCTAACGAGGATTTGAAGCTTCAAAAAGTATAGAAAGATTTTGGAGGTGTGATATAGGAGGAGAACTTGAAGATGAAGAAGAAAGATGAGAACTTGAAGAAGAAGAAGAGGAGTGATATAGGATATAGCGAGAAGAAAGATCGAAGAAGCCTTGGTAGTGATTTTAACATAGTCCTCCGTCAAATTCACTAAATACATCCACAATATTAATATTTGTTGCAGTATGGTCCCATTTCAATCCACTTTGCCACTTCAATATCCCAGTCATCATGCCACATCAGCATTAACGGAAAAAATTTAACGGAAATATCGATAGGACTAACGGTGAGAATTTTTCAAACTTATGGGACCAAATCTGAGACGAAAAAACTTATAGGACTGATTTGGGAACTCATGCAAACTTATAGGACCAATATTGCACTTTGGCCATTAAAATTTGATGAATGTCATCGCTAAAGACACCGAGAAGGCGCCATTGACTTACCCAAGACAATAACGTATCCATTATTCCATCCTATTTTATTTTTAACGCCACTAGTTAAGATCACGTTCCTCAACAAACCCATCTCCGGAGCTAACTAGCTACTGTCAATTTATAAATGTTGACGTACACTTGAAAAAGATAGAGATAGTCAATAAAAGGATGGCCTAGCTATTTCAGACTCCCTTGCATAAATAATTTGACAATTAGAATAGAGTACTATGCTATATATACTAGTGCATCAAGAAGGGAAAAAAAGGTGGTTTATTAAATTCCAGATTAAAATAAGTTAGAGGTTGTTTTCGACGGCATTAATGAGGAGGATAAAAATGACACGTCAACTAATTCATTAGTGTTAAGTAGTTAAAGCGAAGTGACCTAGCTCGCTGTAAATATTAATGATGCAGATACCATGGAAGAGGACAACGATTTGTGCTAGCGAGTGGTCGGGACCCAGCACTGGTGAACAAGGCATGCGATTTCTTGAAAGATCATTACTTGGTGCCACCGAACTGGAGGCAAGATGAGAACAAGGGCATGATCCGAAGCAGAGACGGACGGTGGATGCAGCCTGAACGCCCTAAACTTGACGATCACCCTGAGGACATTCATCGTCACCTCTGCCAATTAGGCCTTGCTACTTCCTCTGATCTTTAATTACTTTACTTTACTTTCATTCTTCTCCATCTTGTTTTAATTCTATTTTTCTCTAATCTCCTTGTAAATTTTGTGCATGTCAACTGTAAACTAGATGTATGTTTGTATCAACCACCTGCCGGTACTAATTAATTAAGGGAAATTAAACCACAATAAGTCTCAGATGATATGATGCTTTTCGCGGCTCCCATAACGATTCCACTTTTGTCTTATACGTGCCTGCCTCTCTGTCAATTAATGAATAGTATATCAGGTCAATGAATTTATCATATCCTATTTAAAATGGATCATATACATCATGCATCCATATATTGATCTTCATGCTAGCTGAATAAGACAAGTTCTGCTGTGTCTTTTTTAAAAAAAGATCATGCTAGCTGTAGAAACTGCACTCAATTCGAGAATTAGGTCCAGAAAATCTCCCTCATATTAATTAATCTTGTATATATCTCACTATTGATTATTAAATGAGATATTGTGGTGAAGACGTACGACAAAATCCAGGCAAATCAATCTATTTTCATAAGAAAGTATATCTTATTCAGATTTAAAGAACGTTGGTGACATTCTTGGAAACAACTGAAGTCCTGGTAGTAAAAAGAAGTTCAAAATTGTAGCCAGAGACTTCTTGGATTCTAAGGACTCGTAGATGAAAATATACACAGGATCCTTCTAGTGCTTCCACAAATTCCATTCAGACCAGGGGAGTACTCAGCTACTTCTTGCTGCGGGTTTGGGTCGGAGGCTTAGATTTTATTTTATTTTATTTTTTTCCAAATTGATCGATGACCTAACGTAATAGTAAAATTCAAAGCATCTTCATTGATGATGATGTAGAGGGCTTATTTTATCAACTATAGCTTTGACTAAATCAAGAAAAGCTTTTTTCTTGCTGCCTGATGCAAGGGTCTTATACTTCCATATTATCAGCTTATTGGATTTAGTGAAGGCTGAGGTTGATAAACCTCTCGTTGGCATGGAGGAAAAGAAGTTCATATATTTCCAATATTGATGAATTTTAAAAGGTAAAGAGAAAACTAATTAATATTTCATCTCTAAATTTACAGTGAGTCAACTATATATTCAATGGCTGAATAATTAGAAAATATTGATTCAGTCCCTAAATAATTGCAATTGACAATAATTTCAACCCTAGATCAAATTCAGATACTAAGAAATAAAAATTCTATAGAAATTTAGGTATAAAAAAGTATTAATTAGAAATTTAGGTATAAAAGAAAAATCACACAAGTTCCTCTCGCTGACAAAAGTTAAAAAAAAAAAAAAAAAAAAANAAAAAAAAAAAAAAAAATCGTTAGCTGCATGTAAGATCCTGTATTAGTGATCATAACTATCTATTTCTTGGATTTATCAGGAATTAAGCACATAGCAACTAAAGAAAAGAGATTGAAGAAGCATAAGAAAAAGAAGAGACGACGGATTTTGAAGTTGAAAGACGATGATGATGAGATTAATTTGTTGGAAGAGATACAGAAGATTGGTTCAAATATTTAATACAGAGAAGAAAGGGAGGTGAAAATGGAAGTTTAGAGAGACAAGCCAGACTCTTCATCCTCTTCAAGATCGGCAGTGTAGACAAAGTAGAGAGCCCAAATAAGAGCAAAGACACCCAGCAAGATCCAACCAAGAAGGTTGTTACTGAGCCCAAAGGGAAGTCCTGTGCCTTCGGTGCTGAGCCTCTCATCCACCAAAGCCATGGCTGGGCTCGACCACATGGCTGCAGCCATCAAAGACGCAGAAGCACCCAATTCCATCATCCCCTTCTTCGACTCACTCTGCTTTCCCTCCATTGAGCATCTCACTCTTCCCACCTTACTAATTGCTGGCAACCCTATTTAAAAATATACATACAAAGGAAGAATTAATTAATTAATATAACTCATAGTAATCAAAGGAAGAACTTATATTAATTACCAACAACAGCAGGGGAAGAAGAAAGCCCAAGAGATCGCTTTTGCACGCGGCTGATGGATGCGGTAAGGGTGCTCGCCGAGATGGTTGCCATTATTCTTCACTGAGTTTTTGGATTCCTATTGCAATTGCAAAGCTTGCTTGCTTCTATCTCACACTCACAGACTCAACTCAGAAGCATTATCAAATGACTTTTCAAAATTCAATATTATTATTATTGTTCTGTCTCAAGTCTCACCACACACAACATCATGGATGGATAGATTGGGAGCCACTCGTTCGATAGTGCAATCTGCAGCAATCCAATTGATTTTTACCACGTGTCATGTAATCCATTTGGTGACCAATATTTTCCTCCAGTGATTATGACTTGCTAAAATGTCATCGATCGAAGCCTTTTGGATAAGGTCTTGGTGCAGATACTTGTAGGCATTGCAATTTGCGATTCATTCTCTCTTCTACGGTTTTGTTCAACCCAACAACGCTTTTGGATTCTTTTTTGGGCTATGGCCCATATGCTACGCGATTCATTTAACGCATGAAACTAAAAGCCCAAGAAGACAAGTCAACATCCACCCACCCACAAATTCCAAGTTACATACATGTATCCTTCATTGCTTCTAAGAAGTTGGAATCCTGCAAGACAAACACGTTTATTAAAGTTGTGTCAGTGTATGTACCAAATATCCTAAATCTAGGAAAAAGCAAAGTGGCTGCTTGCCTTTGTTTTGTTTTGGCCATCAAAAGCCAACCTAACGGGGAAATTATGACTCGGTTGAGTGTATTTCAAGATCCCCATTTCTCAAACCACTACATTTTAATACACTGAATTCTATCATGGATCGAACTGATATTATTATTAGGGGTGTTGCCTGTTCCCGCTTATTAATTGAAAACTTAACTCAGATATCTTTTATATATTTATTTTTCGGCTGTAATTTTCTTTAACCTTTTAAGTGCACTGGAAATTTTGTTGGTTTTTTGTTTTGGAATTTTTTAGATAAGTATTGGTAAACCACAGCTGACTATAATCTTACTTAGATTAGTATAGTTGGTTCACTTATTACATAAATTATAAAATATTGGGTAAAATACACAAAAGGGCCCTGTGGTTTGACCCTATTTCAGTTTGGGTCCCTGTGGTTTAAAACGTTACAATCAGGGTCCCTGTGGTTTGCTCCGTTTGCAAACAGGGTCCTAGGAGCTTTTCTCCATCCAACTTAACGGTGCACATGTTTTGCACATGACCACTAACCTGCATCCCTAATTTTTTCGAACATTCTCAGCCTCGCCATTTTTCTCAGCCTAGCTTCTCCTTCGCGATTCCTTCCTCCTCCACACCCAGGTCGCAATTTCTTCCTCCTTCACTCTCTTCATCTCGCGATTTCTCCAGAAGAAGACGCAAATACGGATCATGGGTGAGCTGGAATGATTATAAAAGTGTAAAATCACGTTTTGGGATCAATTTGTAAAATCCTGCGCGAGTTCGCCAGTTTCTCGCCAGTTTGAGTGCAACTGGCGAGATTCTGGCGAAGTAATTCCAGTGAGCAGCAGTCATCTCGCCAGAATCTCGCCACTTTGGGGCAAACCAGCGAGATTCTGGCGAAGTGCTCAGCACAGCGTTATAAAATTCTGTTTTGGTCACTGGCTTTCATTTCTTTTACTCCTTTGGTCCTTTCCTTGTGACATAAGCTCAAAACCTATCATGAAAACACTTCACAAGGTTGCATACTTTCTCAAATACAAAAGATAAAAGTTATATAAATATAAAACACGAGAAAATACACAATTTAGCCCAAATTATATAACTTTACACACATAACCAATTTACTACATTCTAAGGCAAATTCATGCAATTAGGTCCAATAAACATATTAAAATACCACGAAATGCCTTAAGAAAATATAGTAAAATATGGCTCGATCAGAAGTCATGCAAATTAATCCCTTATTGTGGTTCTACTTTATCATAATACATAACCATCTTATCACAGAAGTCATGCAAATTAAAACTTACATAACCATCTTTTAACTGTGAAGACTCTGAAATTCTTTAGAAAAAAAGAGTAGTACAGCAGATATCAAATACCATTAACAGTTTGACAATGATGGAAATATATACCTGAATTATTGGATCTAGTACAGCAGATATTAGAAATGGAAAAATTACTTGGAAGGTAGATATTATTCCAGGTAAAATCGAAGAGCTGGAATAATATCTGCTGTACTAGATCCAATATCTAATATCTGCTGTACTAGATCCAATAATTCAGGTATATATTTCCATCATTGTCAAACTGTTAATGGTATTTGATATCTGCTGTACTACTCTTTTTTTCTAAAGAATTTCAGAGTCTTCACAGTTAAAAGATGGTTATGTAAGTTTTAATTTGCATGACTTCTGTGATAAGATGGTTATGTATTATGATAAAGTAGAACCACAATAAGGGATTAATTTGCATGACTTCTGATCGAGCCATATTTTACTATATTTTCTTAAGGCATTTCGTGGTATTTTAATATGTTTATTGGACCTAATTGCATGAATTTGCCTTAGAATGTAGTAAATTGGTTATGTGTGTAAAGTTATATAATTTGGGCTAAATTGTGTATTTTCTCGTGTTTTATATTTATATAACTTTTATCTTTTGTATTTGAGAAAGTATGCAACCTTGTGAAGTGTTTTCATGATAGGTTTTGAGCTTATGTCACAAGGAAAGGACCAAAGGAGTAAAAGAAATGAAAGCCAGGGACCAAAACAGAATTTTATAACGCTGTGCTGAGCACTTCGCCAGAATCTCGCTGGTTTGCCCCAAAGTGGCGAGATTCTGGCGAGATGACTGCTGCTCACTGGAATTACTTCGCCAGAATCTCGCCAGTTGCACTCAAACTGGCGAGAAACTGGCGAACTCGCGCAGGATTTTACAAATTGATCCCAAAACGTGATTTTACACTTTTATAATCATTCCAGCTCACCCATGATCCGTATTTGCGTCTTCTTCTGGAGAAATCGCGAGATGAAGAGAGTGAAGGAGGAAGAAATCGCGACCTTGGTGTGGAGGAGGAAGGAATCGCGAAGGAGAAGCTAGGAAGAAATCGCTCTGAGAAAAATGGCGTGTGATGAATGTTCGAAAAAATTAGGGGTTGGGGTAGAGGTCATGTGCAAAACATGTGCACCGTTAAGTTGGATGGAGAAAAGCTCCTAGGACCCTGTTTGAAAACGTAGCAAACCACAGGGACCCTGATTGTAAGGTTTTAAACCACAGGGACCCAAACTGAAATAGGGCCAAACCACAGGGCCCTTTTGTGTATTTTGCCCTAAAATATTTTTATTAAATAAATGTATTTTTAATAAGTTAAGAATGATTAACTTTTTAAGCGTATTGTTAGGTTTTAAAAAAATGATTGCTAAATCACAGTTGAATATCATCTTAAATAATATAATTGTTTCGTATCATAAATAAATAGTCAATTATTTTTGTTTAATAAATCTCTATCCAATCAAATATCCATATCTTCCTACATAACTCTTATTTTTATAATTAATTAATTATTAAGGTAACTAATTAACTGAGTACCTTCATAGCAAGAGTTTGATGCTTCTTAGGCATAGCCTCCAAGGCTCCGTCTCCAAGACTCCGCCTCCAAGGTGTTTAAGAGATGTCTAAGTGTAAAAGAGCAAGACACCTTATGTAAGCTTGACATAGGCTACGTGCCACCGGCAACCTCCTTACTTAGATAAGGTAGGGAATGTTGTGAAGATAGGGAGACCTCTCCTCCCTCCTTCTCCGGGAACAATCCTAGGATGTGGCTTGGTATGATTGAAGTAAAGGCTTCTTCGTGCTTGGCCACGATCGCTTTGAGTAGGCAAGGTAAGAACTTAGTCTTTAGTAAATGAAGTGATGTTTTTTTGAGCTCAGACCTTCTCGCCTTGCCTGCCAGGATGCCCACATCATCTTCCCGCATCAACTCCTTTGAGTTGACGGTTACCTTGATGTCCATGTCACCTTCTCCCATCAGACCCATGAGCTGACAGTTACCTCACCTCCATTGTCCCACTTTCCCGCATTTTAAGCCCCATCTTCTCCATTTGCCCACTTTCCGTATTTTATGAAACCATGTTCCCCACGTTCTCCATGTTGCTTCACGTTCAGCATCATCCTTCAACATAACCGTCACCGTCAGCCACCACTATAAATAGCCCCCTCACCGCGGCCTCAGAGAAGGGGTTGAACATTTCTGAGTTTGAAACAAAGAGAGATTTCTCATGTGAGCTCTTACGAACATACTTTCATTTACCTTTGCACTAAGTTCTCTTGTCTTACCAGTGCTTATTCTTAGCGCTTTACTTATTCCCTTCCGAGAACTTCCCAAAGTTATTCTTTCATCTTGTTTAATTGTTGTTATTTACTTTGATAATACTTTATTGTTGTTATCTGTTGTTTTTCTGTAATTTAACTGTTGTTGCTCTGGACCTCCAAGTACGAACCCCTATTCCTAGAACACCATCTAACATGTCATTGTCAAAATCAAGTGCGAAACCATTCTCAAAATCCAACCAACACTTTGCTATATGTTTACGAAGTACATATATACGATCATCATTCTCACGTTCTCTTTTCTTATGTATTTATAAAAATTATTATTACTTTGTCCACCCTTTTGTTGACTTAAGTGTAAACCTTATGACATAATATTTTTTTTCTCTTTTATAATTTTGATAGTGGTATTTTATAATGTTTACAAAAATCTCATAAGTTAACTCTTATCTCTGCCCAAAAAGAAACGGAGTTAACTCCCATCAACTACTACGAATATAATTCATTGTAAAAAATTTAGAAAGGCATAGGACTATAGGAGTATATGAGAAAAGATATCATTCTAGAACATACCAGATTTTCCTTGCAATAGAAAACCTGAATTCAGTTTGAAAGGAATATCTTTTAAAAAAGAAATTTAGATTGTTGATTTGATAATCAACGGAAAATACATATGTAAAAAATATTTTTTTTAATATATATATATATATATATACCATACACGTGACTGTTTATTCATTATTTTAATCAATCAAATATTCAAATTTGTTAATTGAACATAAATATTCTACCCATAAAAATAGTAGTAACTTATAGTACTAGTGCAAAGCACATTAAACTCGTTGACTTTTGTACAGTCACGGATCACCTGAACTAATCAACAACTATCGTCATCGAATTGGATTAAGTTTAAATAAATCTGACATAAAATACTTGAACAAAAATATTTTGGATAATTAATTATATACACAATTAATCATAAAAATATAACTAAAAATCACAAATAAAAAAAATCTGGTATCAAACATAATATATATATATATATACATGCAAAAATCTTGTTCCTATTTAAATGTTCCTTTTTGCATCTGGCATATATTTCATCTCAGAATTACATCGCATAACCCCTATGCGGCCAACACACGTATTTGTAAGAATGAGCAATTACGTATATGGAACAATATTAATTTCATATTAAAGAGTGTACAAATTAAATATTGGCAAACTAAAACACCAAAAAAGAAATGGTCGTCCTCTGAATAAAAAATGCATGTCTCCAAATGGTTGGAATTGTTCGTGGTTTTTCAAGTGTATATTTTTTAACGATTAAGATTAGAGTCATAAAAATGAGTTAAATTCAGTGAGTTGATTCAGCAACTCGTTAAATTGACAAAAACACGACTTGTTAAAATTTATAATTCGAGTGGGTTGGCTCACTTAACTCACAGCTTGTGATGAGCTCATTCGAATGAATTGACGAGTTTGTGACCCATCTTATTTAAAAAATATATAAATATATATAATTTTATATGTAGTGACTAATGATTAGTATTAAATGGTTATGGTATTGGTATAATTTGTCTTAATTTTTATGAATTTTATTAAGAAAGTTAATAAAAAAATTTTTATTTAAAAAAATGTGAAAAAATGAAAAAGAAAAATAACGACTGGTGGGGTCAAGTGGGTTAACCTGACTCTCCAAGTTGGTGAGCTGAGTTGGCTGTTGGCTCGCTTGGAATTTTTGGCTCACGTGAGCCGTAGCTCGTGACAAGCCAACTCGAGTGAAGCAAGCTGACTCGCTTTGACAATTCTAATTAAGACTCTGTCAGGTCACCTCTATGCAGCTCCATCAAACTTTTTGGATTTTTGTTTTACAATTAAAATCATCTTATGAATCTTCACTTTGGAGGAGACAATATTATTAAAGCTTAACAAATTGCAACATAGAAAATAATTTCTCAAAGAACTTAAAATCAGTATATATAAAACGATGAATAATTAATAGTGTCAATTATGCTCATAATTACAAGATTATGAAGATAATGCCTTGAATGTAATATCCAGAATGGAAGAACCAAAATATCAACAAAAGAGAAAATTATTTTCATTTTGGCATTGAAGTTGATAATTGTTTTGACTAAAAAAAACAAGAAAACACACAAAGAGCTAGATTGGTGGCTGGGAAGAGATATATTTTAATTATTCCACGAACAGTTATTGGACGACTGCATGTTGATTTGTAGATGCAACTCAGGAGTCAGGTCAGTTAATTAAAATTAGTCTGAGATTTACAGTTAATTCATTGTCAATCCTAATTGAACTTTTTGTTGAATATGACTCAACGAACATTCTATTGTCAATGCAAAAGCACAATTTTCTCCATAAAAAAAAGATTCATAACTTCAGTATTTCTTACAATAAAACATAAATTTAAAGATCCATAAAATATATAATTTTTTTTGTAAACTTGTTATAGAATTAATAAAAAAATTTAAAATTTAAAATATATAGTTTTCATATTTGATCACATGACCGACGAAATAAATAGGCTGTCCGGATTGAACACTAATAAATACATCATATACACGTGAACGCAAGTTAAAAACGCACCGTCGTGTGATGTACACGAAAGCCAGTGTGCATCTTTACACCCAAAGGCACCATCGGCGCATGTTATCACAGCCCCCAACTTTTGTTGAAGTGTGGAACCCGTCTTTAAATATTTTGTTTGAAATTTTCATAAAAGAAATAAAAGAAAGTAAGAAGAAACACACACTCACAGAGAGAACTTCTGCCTCATGCTCTTTTCGACGAAGACGCCCTCGTCGATTCAGATCATCCCCAACTCTTATTCAAATCCACCTGAAACCCACGTCAAATCTTCACAAATCACACCCACCCATCTCATAAAACTCCCCCAAAAATCCTCAAGCCTATGCCTTTAGCCATCTTTACCGATCGAAAGGTTCGTTTCTTCATCCTACGCAACTCTCTTATGAGACCTATGCAATCTATTCAATGTTTTCTTGTTTCTTTTCCTGTCTTATCTTTCTGGGTTTCTCTGTTTTTTCAGGCTAATGCAGGTGATTATAACGATATGGACGTAAATTCTGGTTGTGTATATATGGCATGCACTGGGTGGATGATACGTGGATGAGAGAGAAGGGATTGGTCTGATAGCGAAACTATGGCGAATCAGGTAGTGAAAGTGAAGAGAGAGGCGATTGTAGCATGCATGACTTGCCCACTCTGCAATAACTTGTTCAGGGAAGCCACCACCATATCTGAATGTCTTCATACGTGTGAGTCCTTCAATTTTCGTTTCTATCCTTTCGAATCTCGTTGCCTTTTACCTCAATCCCAGGTTAATTTCTCAAATTTTGAATCTTTTCGGCTTCTTGCTATCCTCGTGAGCTTGGCTGTCCTTGTTTTTATTGCTTTCTCGATATGGGTGGTGTTTGAATAATCAGATGTGGGTATTTGGTAATTTAATGCTTCTGAACGTCTTTTTCTCTTTCTTTACATTACTTATGTCTCTCTTGTTGTAACGTGAATGCTTGAGGGAAGCCTGATGGTTTAAATTAATTAACTGTTCATTTACGCTGTTCCATTATTGGCATTCGTTCGTGTATTGTTGACTTGATGTACATATGTTCATATGTTATAAATGCTTCCACTCATATGTACTCGAAAGCTTGGATTTCGGCTCGCGTATATTGTGGTGGCTGCGTGCACGGTGTACAATTTATACGTCTTGGTTGTTGGAGAATGGATCTCGAGGTGTCTATTATTTGTCACTTGTAATTGCCTAATTAACTTTGCGTGCACTTTTTCGAGAAGCCTCTTCACTGACAAACTTCTAAGATGTAAGCAAAGGCAAGGTCATATTTTGAGTACAGTGTGACACTAATCTTCCTGTGTCTGGAATTTTCTTGCTTTTATTTTTATGAGGAGTTTGCAGTAACTATGCCTTATGGGTTTGCTCATGGACATAGTAAACATCTTTATTTGGAGTCTGATAATGTCAAAGTTATGTTTCTTGTGATGTTTCATAATGGATTAGACAACTGAGCATCAATTTTCTGCTAGATTAATTGTCTGCATTTCATTCAGTTTGCAGGAAGTGCATATATGATAAAATTACAGATGAGGAATTAGAATGCTGTCCAGTATGCGATATTGATCTGGGTTGTGTTCCACATGAGAAATTGAGGTCAGCCAGCTGCCCTTGACATATTCCACAGCTACTCGTCTCCTCTTTCGAATAACAAATATATATAGCACACATCTTTTACTTTACGTGGTCATAACTTGTTGAATATGTAGAGGGAGTTGCTCAAAAACCAGGTGCCATTATGATAATTATTGATGTTATGATGGTGCCATCGAGATAAGGTTACATAAATGACGTTAAGTTTATTAAACTTAAAACTCACTGCACTAGAAGTCACTTTCTGCATGTGAGCAACTTGCCATAATAGCATACATGTAAACTAAAGCATGCAAAGAAAAAATGTTTGTCGTTCTGTTTGATTTTCTAAGTTATGTTAAGATTTCTTGCGAGATTCAGACATGTCATGTTTCTCACATCTGGTATAGAAAACTTACGAATGTGCAAGATGTATTTGTAGTTGCCAACTGATTGCAATCATTTGAATTATTAGTTGCAAGATTGAATATGGAGGAATAGCATTCAAAAATTGAAAATCTTCTCTAAATTAATTGAACTGCCATTCCATATTGGCTAGTTAAGTTATATGAATGAATCATTGATGAAGCTGGATTCTTTGGTGTTCATCTGTTAATGCGTAAATATTCATAAATGTGATAAGATATTTTTGAAATCTCTTTTCTAAATTGATCCTGCTGTGATTATGTATATGCACAAATTGTTTGTCAGTATATACGTATAAGCCTTTTGTAATAATCTCCCAGCTAAACCAAAATGAAGAACAGATCGAGGAAGTTTTCAATTGATGAAACAGGTGTCCTTTGAATTGTTGCACACTTAAATGTAGTCCTTATTTGTTGATTGCCAGGCCAGACCATATTTTGCAAGATGTAAGGGCAAAAGTTTTCCCTTCAAAAAGGAGAAAGGCAAAAACCCCTGAGATTGTTCCCCCACTAACATTACCTGCTAGAAGGAAGGAAAGATCACTTTCATCTTTGGTTGTTAGCACTCCCAGAGTATCAACACAGGCAACCATGACAGGGAGAAGAACAAAGCCTACAAGAAAGGCCAGTGGTCTGAAAGCCTCTAGCTTTTCAATTGAAAAGCCTATTAAAAAGGAAAATTTAGTGGAAGATCACCCAGAGAGTCTGAGCTTACCTGACACATCAAACAATTTTACTCAGAATACTGAACAGGTAGAAGAGATGATAAGGATTTCTTGTTAGTTTCACAACATAAGTTTGTTCCCTTGTTTTATAATTATTATTTTGGTCCATATGTTTTCCCTAATGGTCTTTGCATAAGTTTAATAACCCTATAATTATTCTCATGTTCTTTGGTGCAGAGTTTGTCCCTTCTTGAGGCTAGCCAATCCTTACGCAATAAAGAAAAAAATAATGGGGCTGAACCATGGGAAGCAAAACTGGATCTTTGGAAACCTTTAAATTGTTTAGTAGAAGTTGCAAGTAGGAGTAAATCTTTCAAGTCTAGTGTGCAAGGATCTGATGCAAAACCAGAATCCAAGCAAATAAATGAGAGTGACAATCAAGTGCAAAAATCCAAACATAAAGAAAATAAACGCAAGGCAAAAGTTGACAATGAAAATACTGTCACTGATCCTGTCTCTCTGGATACAGCAAAACCCAATAAATTGCGCAAAGTCCGACGGAAAAAGGATCCTCTTTTTGGAGAATCAGGCATATCACCCCAAGCTTTGCTGGACGCCACCGACGTTAAATTCAGAAAGAGAACTGGTCCAATTTGGTTCTCCTTAATGGCTTCTGAAGACCAGTGAGAAAACATAGCTTTACAACTTTACCCCGATATCTTATATACTGAATTTTGATGAATATCATACGTTTTTGCATATGTTTTTCATAAACTAATTTCTGATTAATGTTCAGGGAAGGAGATGAACCATTAACACAAATTCCTACAAGTTATGTTAGAATAAAGTGAGTTTCTCCAGACTCAATGCTCCTGTTTCACAATGCTATAGTTTAGTTTATAGTATGATTTAAAAATAAAATAAAATATCTGATTGGAGCAATATATGATACTGCATGTTAGTAAATATTTATATTGGTCATTCATGAAGATTTATTGGGCAAAATTTTGAATCACAGAAAAGGAGGTAATCACGTTTTCTTAACTGATTGTGCTTCTTTTTATTTCCATTAATTATACCTAGGATACTTCATTTCTTGATATGATCTTGTTTTCTACAAAGAATTTTCTTTTCTTCAAGAAAAATCTTATAAATGCATATTTTCTTACCTGATGAAGAACATCTAGTGAGGTCCTGGAAAATTGTTTGAGCAACTGAGTTGGAAATCAGGTGCAAATCCTACTAGGCTACAGTATAAGATATTTTATTGTTTAGTTGAAGGTAATTTGTGCAAAAGATAGAGATTCAGATTATTAGCTTCATTTGGTTTTCTCAAATTGGCAGAAAAATTTCATCTTTGATGTAGAATGCGGAACTTATTTGCAATCTTCCATATATATATATATATATTATTCATCTTCCAGAGCTCATCCCTTCCATTTTATCATCTGTCCTCCTTTATTTAAGCATCAGATTTTGGACCGTAGAGTGGAGAAGGTCTCATGCTAGGGAAAACCCCTCTTGCTTATTTGTTGACTTAGTGTAACTGCAATCTTCAAATAAATTCATTATAGAATTATCCTTTTCACCTAATTTCTTCCCGCCTTTTCTATTGAGACAGTCCCATGCCATATTCTTAATGTCTTTGTTCTTGTAAGTTTTAGATGTATAAGAACATCTGCGTATCTTTTGTTAGAGTAATACTACAGGAAATTGGGGAGAAAAAAGTCTAATAGAGACATCTCCTAGCATAGATGGGTAAAATAAATGGGCGGTGTGGATCCTTAATAAATTTTGTCTGCTTTCGGGAATTCTTAAGTCACATAGAGGTGCTTTTACCTGTCCATAAGTTTAGTATGTAACCTTTCTCTGTTATTATTTTTTTTAAGAAATAAACATCTTAAGAGAAACTTTGTTTTTATAGTTAACAAATTAGAAGTATGTATATATGTATTTATTATGTTAAATTAGGATTTAGTGCAAAATCTGCTATGATCTCACAAAACTTCATCTCCCTCATCCGGAAATACCACATGAAGAAATTAAATCTGTGACTGCTCCCATGAGATTTTTGCATTATTGACTTGTTGATTGTGAATGTTAGGGGCATTTCAAAGGAAAAATTCGTCAAAGTTAATGTGTTTGATTAGGATTTGTGACTGAGATTCTGATTCTATACTTACTATTCTAACTGGTTATGTGTGGTTAGTTTACATGAGAACAGACACATATAAGACATGCCCAGATGTTAGTTGTTGCCAAACATATATTTTAACCAAACAGTTCTAGAAAACTAGTGAGTGATGGAGGACTGTCTAAGAAACTTATTTTTCCGCATATTCGTGGCTATCAACTCTTCTTGAAAGTGGAAATATATATCTAAGTCAGATTATGTGGTATTTGGTTGATATCTCATGTCTTTCTCTTCTGTTTTCCACAGAGATGGAAGTGTACCTGTCTCATATATCCAAAAATACCTAATGAAGAAACTAGATCTGACCAGTGAAGCAGAGGTGAGTCTCTATCTTATATTCTGTTTAATTAGAGAATAACAACCTGGAATTTTGGAGTTCATGCTTGGTTCTTCACATGCATTACCTCAAATATTATTTGGTGTTGTTGGAGTTTTCTTCACATGCATTATTGGAAAAATGCACTGGCAACTGATAAGTTGCAACTTAGACTTATTGTCTTCTTTTTCACTCATCATTGGTTTCTCAATATTAATGTTTATTCACTCACCATCTCAAGTGGTTTCAGCCAAGTGTATGGTAAATATTTGATATTTATCTTGTGTTATACGTATACTGTCCCAACAGCTGCTAAAATGTGAAGATAAGGTGAAAGCAAATCAAACTCAGTTTATAAACCTTTAGGACTTAGCCTAGTACAGAAACAAATGAACTGTATAGAAGTGAGAGAAGAGGCTCTAAGAACGGGGTACTGATGTAATATGCATGGCAATAACATGTATTAAATGTATCCATTCATGATTTTTGGTGCTGACGGGTTAAAAATCCTGCTTGTCGTTGGCTCTCGGTATGTGTGTTAGAAATATTACAGACAAAATGGTGCTAACCGTAAATGTTGCTTGCTCTGTTTTGCGTTTTCAGGTTGAGATTAAGTGCATGGGACAACCTGTGGTCCCTACACTACAGCTATATAATTTGGTTGACTTGTGGCTGCAAACAGCAACCACTACACCACCACGAGTTCCAGCAACGATTGGGTCTTCCGCGAAGGATTTTGTTATGGTCCTAGCCTACGCTCGCAAGGTCCCACACCCTTGATCCTGCTTCTCCCATTATGTCTCTGTATTTTAGTTTCAATTCTTCGACCATGTTGTCAATAGAAGCACTTGTACGGTGGATAATATAGGCCCATTAAGTTATGAAGAGTCTTCTGTTAATAGCGTATTCATCACTCCTGTTTTTTAAACAGTTTGCTTTCTGTTTTTCATTCCTTTAGCAGCTTTTCTTAGATATACGCATCACAGCCACAGGTCATCTTTACCAGATTGCAACATATAATTTCTTTCGGTTTTGAAATTTGAATTCAGATTTTATTTTTCTGAAAAAAATATTGTATTCTTCATGTGTCGAATGAAGTATGCAGATGTTATCATGGTATTGTTTTATATTTTATATAATGGAGTAAGCAACACTTTATTTCCAACTTTTCCCTGTCACTTTATGCGTATACAAGGAGGCGATGCATCATCGTAACAAAAAAATGCGTGGTATTCAGGGTCAAGGTGAACAAAATTTATAGTAGAAAGCCTTGTGACAAGTGGGAATTTCAAAATTATAAGTATCTCGCAATTTCGAAACCTGAGTATCAGTACAAAGAAAGTTAAAACAAGAAAACTTGGGAAATCTCATATTTCAGACTCGTGGGTTCCTGAGGCTTCTTCAATGGAACGCCATTAATGAAAAGCACTGACTTCGGTGGCTTCCTGAAAGTGATTCTCACTTGACACTAAACTTTTTTCCTTTCTTTAAAGTGTTTATCACATTTCAAGCCGGGCCATCCAAACAGACACATGCTCTGCCACGAGAGAAAACTCCAAATATAACGGGGACAGGCCAGCGTGGAACATGTGTTCTTGCGAACCAGAATGACTGACTCCTCAAAGCATCAAATTCTATCTACACAATTGAAAAGCAAACATCTAATCCCCCATCCAACGAAAGAGAAAAAAAATAATTGATAAGCACCAAATGAATGTAATACAAAGATAATCATCCCAATCACAAAAAATAAAAGAAAAGAAAAGAAAGCCATCTGAGTCTCACACTAGGTGATATGAATATCACATTGAATTGAAGAAACTCAAACGACCAAATTGCTACATTATCCAGAATACTATATGCAAAGCAACTAGAGGAATTTGTTTCACTCGGACTAGCAGGAATTCTCAACAGTATACTCTATTTAAATCACGTTTCCAAACCTCAGCCAAAAGGACCAAAAAAGAAACTAAACCCTGGTGTAGCCTGTTCGCCTGGGGGCGCTAGGGCTACCTACAACTGAAAGTAATCCTCCATCGGATGCCTCTTGCTCATCAACATACAAATCCTCCGTACTCCTAAATGCCGCGTGCAATCCAACAAGAGCGACTCCAATCAAAATGGAAACCAAGACATTCAACCAGACGCCGGTAAGAACCAAGGCCACAATGGTGACTACCCCAAGCGCAACAAGCATCATCCGGTCATCGATTGTGCGATTGAACACCACGACCGGCTCATCTCGGAAGAAGAAGAGGAAGAACCAGGCCACGAAGACTGCCAAGAAGACAATCATAGATATAGGGTGCCAGAGAAGGCTTAGGAAGAGAATCACGAGAAGAATCATGGCGTAATTGACGCGGAAGTGATTAAGGTTGCGCTTAATTCGCAATCTGGCTTCCACGAAGCTGTAGGGACGGTTGAAGGAGTAGAGGGCGAAAACCTCCTCCCATGGGCGGCGCGTGGCGGAAATGGATCGAGCAGTGGTCTTCACGCTTGCGATGAAGTAAGGAGGACTGGGATTGGAGGTTGAGGGAAGCGAGCTGTAATTGGGTATTGATGTGGAAGACGACATTTAGAGATTGAAGGATAAAATAAAACCTAGGTTTCAAATCCAGGAAATTCAGCAGAATCAGATCGATCGAGAGGGTGACAGTGAAGATGATGAATTTAGAAAGGAAATAGTAAACCCTAAAAAGCAGTGAAAGATTGACTGATGCGAGAGTGAAATGGGAAACGAAGATGCAGAGTGGCGCTACTTGCAGGTTTTAACGGACAGCGCAGTGGCCAACTTCGAAAGAATGAAGTAAACGACGTTCGTTTAGAGAGATTATACAAGTCCAGTGAATGTCGTTTATTGGATTCCATTCCCATCCAAGATTCCAAGTGTCTTCTGGGCTTTCACAAGTTGCCACGTGCCACTTCCTGAGGCTTTGTCAGCTGACGTACAAAGGTTCCTCGTGGACAACAACTCACCCTAATTTTATGTTTCCTTACTTAACAAATTTCGGGTCCTGCTGTGTTTCTTTTTTTCGTTTTTTGTTTTCTTTGGTTTTGGCTTTTGGGCTGTTGTTCCCTTAAGCCCGATTTCCACCAAAAAAAAAAAAATATATATATATACGGCAAAATTGTAAATTTGATCTCATATCTTTTGCTCAGTTTTCAAATAGGTCATATATCTTTTTTTATTGCAATTTTGGTCCTATATCTTTACAAAAGGTTCCAATTTCGATCTCATATCATTTGGTCAAGTTGCATAATTAGTCTCATATCTTTGTAAAAGGATAAACCATTAGTTTATCCTTTCGTAAGTATATGAGATCAACTTTTAAACTTGACTAAAAAATATAAGACCAATTCTATAATTAAACCAAAGATATAGAACCAAATATGCAATAAAAAAATATGAGACCAAAATTGCAACAAAGAAATATATGAGACAAAATTGAGAACGAAAAAAAAAAATGAAATCAAATTTACAATTTAGACTATATATATTTATATAACTATTTTAGAAAAAAAAAACTCATTTATACAAATTACTTAGATTAATCAATAAATAATAAATAGTCTGTGACTGTGAGGCTGCGAGGCTGGGACATAGTATAAACTAAGGTTGTGAAAACCGGACCGGACCGGCCGGTTCAACCGCGATCGCCTGCCAGTCCGGTTCGAGTCAGTGGCAGAACCGTTAAGAACCGGAGAAGAACCGTGCGAACCGGTCAAAAATCGAAAAAATCGGACTGAACCGGCGGTTTAACGCTCTGATCCGGTCCAAAGAAAACTGTGCACTGCTTGGTCTAGATCTCACTTCTCGCTTCCGTCGCTGCTGGTCTGTCACTGAGATATGTGTCTCTGCTACTTCGCCATCACCATTGCATTACTTGGATCAATATGCAAGCTTACTTTGAACAAGAGAAGAAGAATCGAAGAAGATGGTGTTGAGTGAGAGAGATAAAAGAGAAATAGACATTTATGAACATATCTGATTCACTCATAATATTCGCCGCTTTGTTTACTGTGCAAAAAGTCAGAATCTGATAAATGGAGTTAGGTTGTAAATGGAATTAGACCAATAACAGAGAAGGGTTGAGATTTGAGAATGAAAAAAAATGGTAGAGATGGTTGACATGAATCATTTAAACCTTGAACCCTCATTTGACCGGTTCAATGTCCGATCCGGTGTTAACAAAGTTGGTATAAACTATGAAGCGTCCAATTTAAGCTATATTGTAGCACCGAAAACGACAACTACATTTCTGAAGAAACGTTGGTTTTCTTCATTTAGTATTGAAAATTTAAATAATATTACTATTTATGTTTTAAAAAATATAATCTAACTCAACCATTGTTTAATAATAAATTATTATAATAAAGCACTCCGTCATCGAAAGAACTAGGAATTGCCATCTGTTAACTACACCATAGACTTGATATTTGATAATTCCAAGGATATAATGTAGGATTTTACAGCTTTCATTTGTATAGGCAACAACAATGTATAGGATTTCACATGTCATGGAAGAACTTGTAGTTCTTGACATCTTCCACTATAAATCTGATGGCTCCTATGCAACCCAAGACAGCTACAATGGAGAAATAGATAGCTATAAAGACATTCAGAAGCTGCAGCAAAAGGCAAATTTTGGTGTTCTTGGGCATACTTCCAGCCTTAAGATATGCTAAAGCAGGGAAGACAAAGTCTAAAGGAGTGAACCCAATTGCCCCGCATATGGACACAAAGTCCCCAAAAAAAGGCATAGCTGCTGCAATCAGAGTAACAAGAGTCATATAGATTGAAGTAAAGCAAAATCTTGCAAAGTGATTTCTTATGAATTGGCTAGTAGTTTTGTTGGATCCCATTCTTTCCTCAAAATAGGCATATGTTGGCCTGCAATATATCTGTCCCATGAAGAATGAAACTCCATTAGAAGAGGAATGCATCAGTTTAAGTATAAAAAGAAAAACCACATTATGTAAGATATACAGTACTTGGAAGCATCCTGATATTTGAACTGCAGCAAATAGATTAGCCATAACAACGGTCCATTCTGGAGTAGATAGAGAAGCTAAGATATAAGGTTGAACTTCTGATCCGAAAGCCCAATATCCAAAGAAGGCCAACTGCCAGTAACTTAAGACAATGACACTATATGCAGCTGATATGCCTTTGTACATATTTTTCTTTGCAGGTTCTTTCACTGTATTCTGGAAAGGAATAAGTTCTTTCTTATCACTGCTCTTTTATTATAACTGATCCTTGTAAGATCAAAATCCGGCAATTTCAGGTACCTGTATTTCTGGAAGCATTGCATCTCCAAATGAAAAGGCAATGACACCAAGGGCATTAAAGGCTGTGAAGGTCTTTGAAGCAGAACTACCCTGCAAACTGTAACTTACTGATGCTCTGTCCATCTTCTTCCCTAAGAGAGATGTTTAAAAAAAAAAGGAAAGCAAGTTAATTATGCTATCATCTTGATACTGTGACAAAATTTATCACTGGCTTAGCTTACCATCGTAAATGGTAACACCAATGGTTGTAGCAGCAAAGCCAATTGTGCAGAAAGTGCACAAGGCATTCACCCATCTCAGCGAGTGAATATTAGGGAGCTGAGAGAGGACAAGTTCAAACACTCCAAAGAAAACAATAAAATGCTGCAGGGTCAATGTGCCATCCTTGTGATAATGCTTGTAAACCGCCTGTAAATGTTCAAATTTTAAGTCTAAAACCATTTAAAAAGAGGATAAAAGGGATAGCAGCATCCTAGCAATCAACAAAACCCAGATAGATTTACCAACCTTGAGGCTACTACCAGCAGCAATTTGAATAGCAATGTTATTTCCCAAAGAAGCTATCTGTTGAAAAAACGCAACAGACCAGTACCCCCAGAAGCCTGCAAAATTAATTAAAATGGTAAAGGAGACCGTTTGAAACCTGGATTAAAAATTATAGAAACATCTGCTACATATCTTTACTAACATAGCTTGGTATGAGTTTAAGTCTTGAATGAATGAGTGAATAACTATGGACGAGCTGCTTTCTTTATGTGAGTAAGCTATTAACATTGGCAGAAAAATGAGTGAAGAAGTTGGAAACGAGCCATCTAGCTACGTATTAAAATCATCATATATTATAATACCAACCGAAAATACTATTTGCAAGATTTCTATAGGTAACGTGCTTCTGCCCATTCCATTTCCATAAAGAAGCGATTAGTATACTAGAGTACCAGGTTGCTAGTGTTGCACTCACCAAGCTAATCACACCTGAAATCAGCATAAACCACCTATTTTGAGATAGTCAATTGGTTGAGCAAAACAAATTAGTTTGTTTTAAATAGTATATCCATACATGCAAACATGTAAAACCCTTGGATAAATATTATAGGATCAAATTAATTAAAATTTTAATTTAATATTATAGTATGTGTCATTTCTTGTCACCTGTTTGACTAATCTTACAATTCATTCCGTTGTCTTTTTCTTTCACCAATTTGAAATAAGTTATATATAGAGAGAGACAGAGGATTAATTTAAAATTTTCAATATATTTTTAGACCAAAGTAAGATATGGTGTAAACATACAAGTTGAATTGAAGCGCGAGATAGTTAGAGAGAGAAGTGAAGAAAGAGGTCACTAACCGAGAGGCCAAGCGAGTGAAGCGAGAGCAAAGGGCAAAGGAGCATAAGCGGCAGGTGTAGCAATTGTCGTCGCCACATGGAAAGCCGCGTGCTTCCACGTCCCTTTATCCCTCACTTCTTCTTCTACTTCACCTCTTCTCATTATTGATGTATCAGTAAGTATCATCCTCTTCTTGGGTTGACCCCATTTCACAACCTCTCAATTTGCTGTTGCTTCTTCTTAATGAATGATTACATACTTTTTCAGTTCTTTCTTAGAGCCGTCTTGGACTTCTTCTTCTTCAATCCCCTCCTCCAAAGTCCAAATCCAGACTTCACCAGCTTTGAAAATTAGCCAACGGCGAAAACGACCCCATCGAGAATCCTAATGCTAAACGACATAGCTTACTACTATGGACTATGGTGGGCTCCACACATTCGCAAGCAAAACGACGATACTCTTTCTTCTGAGACGCCTTGAATTTCATTTGAGAAATTGACTTAATTGAGCTCTGATAGAGTAATAGAGGCTAACTAAGTCAATTAGTATTTGTGAGTTGTAATAACTAAGTCCGTTAGTGCTTGTGAGCTGTATAACCAAGTCTAGTTTTCCTCAAGTCTATATAAAGTGTATTTGTACTTTGCTACAGTCAATCAATATATCATATCACATTTTCCTTTCCTTCTTCTTTCTCTCTGATTCTGTTCATTTCTCTCTACCTTTTCAATACTTCATCAAGCTCTAATGGTTTACCTTTTCAATACTTCATCAAGCTCTAATGGTTTACTTAACTTCTTGGGACGACTTTCTGGAGCGATCCGTTCAGTTGTTCCGTGACGATCCTGAATCTGTGAGTTATTTCCTTCTTTATTTTTCATATTCATTCTGCTATTACTTCTGTTTGGTTGCCGAGAAACTATATTTATAAAAGTGAACAAGTGGTCATTTCGTAGTAAAATCCCTTCGTTTTTATTTGTGCCAATGCATCAGAAGCAAAGGTTCTAAGTATTGATTCAATTATGCCAATTAAATTGTTTTCGTATTCCATTTTCTGGTGTTCTGAATACTCCCTCTCTTTATTCTTGCTTTTGCTATGTTAGCCTGTTCTTTTGAAACTAATTGTTGGATTGAACTCGGGTATAGACGCGGTATGTCATGAAGTACAGGCATTGTGATGGCAAATTGGTACTGAAGGTCACCAATAATCGGGAGGTACTGATTTATGTATTCACATTTCTTTTGTTTTCTCTTTTGAATGCCATTGTCTAGTTGATTAGGCAACGGAGGTGCATTTATCATTTTATATACAGTTATTAAGTATAGATGAGTCCGGTGAATTGTAGATGATAGATTTTGCTTTGAAACAAAACGGATTTGTAGGTAAGAAATTTAGATAGACAAATACGGAATTGGTGCCACAGTGCCACTATTCCAAAATTTTGAATGCCCTTTATAATGCTATTGAACCTAACCCTATATGAATTTATATTGAGCATCAGATACCGACTAATGTGCTTATTGGCCATTAGTTCCTGCATCCTTCACTGTTTCAATGTTGCTTTAGTTTTTGCCTAGGTTGCTCTTGTCATTGAACTAAAAAATGAATGCTAAGAAAAATTATAGAAGTTTTCTAATTTTTGTAGTTAATGAATTCCTCCACTTAGAAGATGCATTTACTTCAGTGGAGGAATTGTATGATCTGTATTTGCCATGTATAGCACACTGAAGCCAAATGGTAGCAGGAAAGTCTCTGTCTCTTGATATTGTCACCACACCCTTGGGCATGAGGCTTTGTAGATCAATTAAATTAACCATATTATTGTGTAATTGCTGAAACAACATCTTTGTGTGATACCTTGACTAGCTCTTTGATGGAGTAATCTGTATTAGAGGCAACTTTGTGAGCATAGCTGATCTACCAATAAGTTACAGCTCATACAAATTACATCATTACATGCAGTGAATAGAAAGCAACATTTTTTATTTTGAAACTTGCTTGAGCACTAGTTATTGTTAAAAGGGCATGTATTCTGAAGGTAATACCTTATTATGGTTATGAGGTCACCATTGAGCCATTTTTGAGCAGTAGGAGTATTATCCATGGTTTTGTCTTCTTTGAAGCATCTCTTGTCCATTTAACTTAGCTTTAATAGTTTTTACCATTCTGGGTTTTATTTTGTGGCATTCAGATATACATTTGCTATTAGTATATTCTTATGAGTTGCGTGTGTGTATGAGGGTGGAATCAGTTTGGCAAGGCTTCCCCCAGGAAATGATAAAACTTCATAGCTTTCATTTTATGTTATCTCATTATACACTAGAAAGTTATTTTATGGCATGCAAATGTTATGCCTTATATATATAGTAAGGAGCTGAGGATGCTGCCATCTCAAGGAATCTCGAGTGGTGAAGGAATTAAACCTGTGGCACTATTTTATTGATGCAATGTAATATGTTTTATACTTTTGGGGATGCTGAGTTGTCCATTATTAATGGGCCTGATTTCTTCCTTTGTTGTTGGGTGACCAGAGATCGGAATTTACTTTTCCAAATTGAGAATCCTCATTGGTGGTCTGTGGCCATTATAAATCACACGATTCTAAACATTTTGTAGGGGAATATATAATGAAAGCAAATTGTGGTTCTGAGTATCGATGATATTTATTCGCCAGGATTGCACTTTCGGGTGAGACTGAACATTTAAATGAACAGAATATAACTTGTGTGAAGACCATGGGTGCAGCGATGTTGTATATATTTAAAGCACATGTTTTCATCATGCTGTCTCTTACTATTTTGTTCTAAAGTTGATTATCATTGTTTATTACCAGTGTCGGAAGTATAAGACGGACCAAGCACAAGAAGCTAAGAAGATGGAAAAGCTTAATAACATATTTTTTACTTTGATGGCTCGGGGGCCTGAAGGTTTGTCCTATATTATGCCTCCGTAAATTATGAAGCATTGAAGCATCAAAAATCCATTCTCCTAAATATACATAACATTTCAGAACCGTTTTCAAAATTGGTAAATGTTGGAAACATGTCCGGCATTAGGCATGTTGACAAGAATGGTTTTTCACTTCTTTCTGATTTGTTACCCTGAAAAAGAAAAAATAAAGCTGATCACTATTATGCAGTGAATCTATCAGAAGTCACCGAGAAAGAACAAATGGATGCACATCCAACCAGGAGAGGAAGAGGAAGGAAACAGTGATTGGGACAGAGTTTTTTTTTTTCCTTTCCAAACTCTGAAGTCTGAACTGAAATGTCTTAATTGTAATTAGGCATTGGAATAGAACTTTCCTCCCTCCCTCAGTTCCTGATCATGGTTTTGTTGACTTCAAAGTTGTTGACATATCTTTTGTAATGACCTTTCCTTTCGTTACTTATGTTAAGCATTAGTTTAGTGCTCGATTGCAAAGATATTACTGGGGGCTTGAGAACATACGGATTTGGCCTTTTCCTAACAGATTTGTTTTTGTTAAAGAAAACAAGAACACAATTAGGCAAAATACGTATTAGCCCTTCTTCGTGGATTACTATTTATATAATCACACAAATTCATTTTCTCCTTGTGGAGACTGCCACTAGTCCTTTTTTTTTTTGGACAGAATAAGAAATTTTCATTCAATCTCCCTTCGGTGAATAAAGGACTTTTGAAGAATGAACATGATGATCCAGGCCAAAAAAAAAAAAGAAACATGATGATAAAAGAAAAGATTTTTCTTTTTCACCTATCGTGGGTTTTTTTTTAAGATTCCAAGGCAGGGTTTGAACCTGACTTTTCTTTAGGACAGCAAGTTCACGTTTTCCTCTCTGACGACCTTGATTCGAAACCGCATTCAGTTACTTGGGGTTAAGGTCTTACAGTGAATACCCGAATAAAATAAGTAATTCAAGCATGATGAGGTTCCAATCATGGACGTACTTGAGTTGAATAGTGCTTACACCTGTTTCACCAGATCCCGAGGCTACCCTCTTGCCTTTTGTTTGCTTTATTGGTTCATTAAAAAGTTAAAGCGTCGTTAAGTTAAATCCATTATCCATGTGCCATGAAAAAAGCTTGCCAAATTGTATCCTTTTCTCTCCCCCCAATGGTAAAGAAACACAGGCATTTGAAAAAAAATATTCTGCAATCAAATAAAGCAAAACAGATGGAGAGAATGTTAATATTGTACTGGGTAATGTGCCCATGGCCATGAGGACATATTGCTCTATTAGTCTATTTTGCTTTTTAATTTATTATGGTTTGTTCCAACATCAGTGGGTTATGAGCTATGACTAATGAGTATTCACAAGCATCATCTCAGGTATTAACTATTTGTTTCCTTCCCTCTTTGCTAGGCTTGTGGACAAGCATCACTTTTGTGACATGTGATATCCAGCAACAATAAAAATTGATCTGAATGAAGTAATCGAGAATCTAGACTTTTAGTATTCCTTCTATAAAAAAGGAAAAGGAAAGGAGAGAATGAGAGGATAATGATGATTTAGTTGAAAGAGGACACAAGAGATGCTCTTATTGTTTTTCAAAAGGATGATGCTGGCTGATTAACGATATGCCACTTTTTCCCTCCACAAAATTGAAAGCAAGAAAGCTAAATCAAGAATATGTATATACACATATGAATATATGATATATATATATATATATATTTATTTATGGAATAAGTTCATTATATATTCTTGAATTAACAAGCATACCAAATTTTATTCNTATGTGAAGTTGTAGCGTGCAATAATCAATACGATGAGGAATCTGATTTGGCTAAGTGTCGCAACATGACAAAAGTGGTACATGAGACACAGTGACTATGTTACCCTCAAATTGGAAGTAATGTATTAGAAATCTTAATGCGATGGCGACTCATCGTCTCATCCTTCCTTCCATTATTAATGATGCTCAAGCTCTTAGTCCCAACCCACGCATGGAGCACACTGTCGTTTTCTCTATAGTACAAATGTACAAATATCATATCCCAACTACTTATGTCCTTCCAATGGACAATTTCTATTTGCATCCCTCCTCTTATGTATTGGTGTTTGGGTGATTTTATTGAGAATGATGTTAAATAGGGTGTGAAATTATATAAAAGGGGTTGTAATGATTGTGGTCGGTAGGAAAAAGTAGATGGATTTTTGTGATTTGTATAGGGGTAGAAATGGTAGGAAATAATGAGATGAGATGAGATGAGATGGGATTGGATGAGATGANAGATTGGATTAGGATTGGACTGGAATATTGGGCTGCCAAACACACCCTTAAATTGCATGTAGGTTGAGACCGAAACGGTCAATTTCTTTTCATCATTTTTTTTTCCATATGTTGTCAGACATTAAATATGATTTTTTTTTAAAGACAGATTAATATTAAAAAATTACCATATTATGGGTTATTTATTTAATTTAAAGTTTGTCATTGCATGTGTTTGAAGTGTTTCAACATTATTCCATAGGTTCATGATCTGATTTCATTTTATAAATCCAAGAATGTTTATGATTTGTAACATATCATTAGAAGGTGAGAGAAGTACAAATAGAAAATAAGAAAAAGTTAAAACCAAACAAATGGGGATGACGTGGGGACTTGTTTTAAATAGGGTCCGTTTGGTACCATTTTGGGTAAGTAAAGGAAAGGGTTTTACAAGAGAAAAATTGTGAGGGAAAGGAAAAGTAGTTGAGGGAATGTAAAGTAGGTAAAGATTGAAAGTGTTTGGTATAAAAAGGTATGAGAGGGAAAGTAAAATAGATATAGAAAAAAATGACAAAAATGCCCTTCCCACAACCACCACAAGACCGCCGCCGCCGCCCACGGTGGCCGGCGCTGCCGTCGCCCACCGTCAGGGGAAGAAGATGGGATAAGAGTGAGAGGGGCAAATTAGAAATTCTACCATAATTTCCTAGGTAGACTTGGATTACATCATAAATATGAAGTAAAGAAAAATGGCCTATGTAATGTAAATGCCTTTTCATTGTAATCCACTTTACATAGCTCAAATTGTCATACTAAACACCTAAAAGTATTGGAATCCGTGCCTTTACTTTACATACCTCCCTTTTCCCTCCAACCAGACGGACCCATAATTGTTCACACAAGTAAAAGGTAGCAATAATAATATTAACAGTAATAAGCATGGCATGGATATTTAGAAGTGGTCCTCAAATTGTTTAATATCAAATGAGACAAATAGTATGAACTTAAAAGAATTAGGCTGTTAAAGGGGGAAAAAACTCGTAAACTACCACTATGTGAGCTACCATCCAAATAATTAGACAGATAGAAGATAGCATAGTGTTAAAAATCGGACCGGATCGGTGAACCGGACCCCAGGCCGGTCCGGAGAACAAAAAATACCGAAATGCAAGCGAACCGGCGAGTCGCCGATTCAACTCGCCGGTTCGCTTGCAACCCGGTGACCCGTGAACCGGTTCACATTAAAAGTAAATAGCAAAAACCCTAAATCGATTCATCCCATTTTCATTCACAGACTTCGCCGCTCTCGTTTCCACTTTCGTTCTCGTAGTTCATCCTTCGTCGTTCTTGGCGATCTCTTCCTTCATCCTTCGCCGTTCTCGCCGTCTGTGGCTGCTCCTTCGTAGTTCTGCCGGGTTCGTGGCTTCGTTCGTTCGTCAGCTTCGTGTCTTCGGCAGTTTGGCTTCGTTCGTCGTCTTCATCTCTTCCTTGCCGCTTCCATCTTCATCTCTTCCGATCAAATCCCCGCCGTGGAGGTAAATTTCTGAATGTGTGATGATATTGGCTGATCTTATGAGATAACTTCAATATTAGTCGATTTCCTTTTGCTTCTAACACTTAATTTTATTAAATGTATTGCAAGTTTAGTTTCAATTAAATTTTCCTTATGAAGACGACGAGTGATTGTGATTTGTGAAGTCTGAATCATTTGTTCAAAAGTTTTAATCTGTTCAAAACTTCTAGAGTAAATTGGATTGAATGTAGTTGATTTTATTGACTGTAGTACTGTACATTTGAGAAATGGACATTGGATTGCAGGGTAACCAAAATGAAGAGAAATGTTAAATTAGCAGTCAAAGACAAATTGTTTAATTTATTTTTCTGAATATGTGAGATTAGTAATATGAATTATTGGTCTAATTTGGTGTGAAATAGATTATTTGATTAGTCTAGAATGGATTATTGTTTGATTGGTCTGGATTCTGTAATGAATTATTATTTGGTACTTTGATTCATTGATTGGTCTAGATTACTATGTGATTAAGTGATTGTGAATTGAATTAATATTTTTTGGTATATATTTTTTAAGTAAACCGGCTCAACTGGTTGAACCAATGACCCAGCGGTTGAACCATTGAACCAGTGACCGAACTCTTCGCCGGGTCAATGGCCGGTCCGGTATTTTGCACTATGGAAGACAGTGTACATTAGGCACCACAATTGTACAATCTTGTTTAAACAAATTAATTTCAAGATTCATAAGGTTTCTTATACATGTGTTATAAAGTTCTTCTAATCAAAAGTTTAATTTATATTTTCTTTTTATAATTGATCATGCAAAAAATATATTTAAATTTTTTCTTTCTATCATGATTGATGATGCATCGAATTTCTATCATATATTAAATATTTATTAGAGACTAAACAAATTTTATTTAACTCTTTCCCTTCAAACACACCGTCATAGATATAATTACAATTTTTATTTTTTTTGTCATTCTAAAAATGAGAAAAAAATATAGTGGAAAATTGAGAATAGGAAGGGTGGGATTAGAGATAATAAAAGTAGTAATGAATCCACTTGATTACACTACACTACACTTTCAATAGAGGCAAAAAAAGTCAACGAGGTGGGACCCAGGGAGTCCGAGTGGGTGTTGATGATAATCATAGCTATAGGGCGCAGGATAGCGAGCAGCAAAGGCAGTCAAAGTGAAGTACGTTGGGTTACGCGTCATGAGGAGGAACTTGGGTTGTTTTTACACGTGGCACTGTATGATTGGGTGTCCTTGCTTACAACGGCTATTTTATTGTAGTGGTATCGGGCTGTAACGTGGGCCCCATTGTTTGGCGGACATTTTCATACACAGATGAGATGAGATGGATCCTTCAAAGCAAAGTTAAATGTAATCACAATTCACAATCCTATTCCTCCTCTTTAAAAAAATGGGTATTACTATTAAATGTAATCACCATAAAATTTGTCACGTTATGATAGGGTGATCTTTTTTATTGGACCCAATTTTCATTTATTAAAACAAATATTCAAGTTCAACGTCAAAGATGCTTGGTAAATGATAGTAGTAAGAAATAAGAATGAAGGCACCCACTCAACCAGGGTTTGTATCATTTTAGCAAAAAAGACAGAAAAGTAGATATAATACTATATGGATAGAAGATATTAGATTAGTCACACAACTCACAAGTCAGAGGTCCAGCCCACAGCACTCTGTGCCTGTAAGAAGGAAAGAAATGAATGGTTCAATTGTGAAGAAGTAAAACTGAAGCTGAAACGGTAGGTCTTACAAAAGATTAATTAAAGTTGAAACGGAACAAGAAGAAGAAGAAAAAGAATAACAAAGGTCTTCGGATGGGCCCCTTTCAAATCTGTGACAGAGACTGCAGTTTTTATTTCTCACTTCCTCTTGTGCCTTTGTGCCTTTGCTTATTTAAATTCCTCTTTCTCTCTCTCTCTCTCTCTCTCTCCTCCAAATAGTTTTTCTTTTTTCTTTATTTTTTTTTATTTCCTCCTACTTCCTACTCCTCTCTGTCTGTGATTTGTGTGTCTAGTCTCTAGACTTGAAATATCATAATTTTTTACTCCTGCAGAGGAGACTAGGAATATAATATTATACTTAAAGTTGCAAGCTTTGTATTATTATGGTCTGTGTGATTTCTCGGAGCAAAGCAAAGTCACCTCTTTCACACCATTCAATCTCAAATCGATGGAAGAAGAATCTAGGGTTTGATAGTGCCAACTCCATCAAGGTCCGTGCTTTGGTGCTTTTATAATTCTTTTCTTTCTGCAAATTGGGTCGATTTCTGTACTTACTGGACAGATATGTTGCAGTCTCTGTTCAGTCTCTTTCACCATTATTGGCAGTCCCAGTTGATTATGATCGCCCCCTCTTCTTTGTTTTGAAAGATCACACCTTTCGTGAACCCAAAATTTGAAACTTGGATTGTAAGTCCACTTTTTCAGGCCATTGTTTGGTGAGAATGGGATTCTCTTTTCTTTACCTTGGTCTTTTTATCTGGCACATGGGGCCGAATGTCTGATTATATGTCTGTAGATATAAGAGATTTCCCGGTTTTTCTGATGTTGTTGGCTTAGGTTTCTGGCCCTTTGGGCTTGGGGGAATTAGGTTTTTCTCTTGCTTCTTTTTTGAACTTTTAGATTTAGCTAGAAGCTAGCTAATATGGAGGAGGTTGAAGAAGCTAACAGAGCAGCTGTTGAAAGCTGTCTTAGAGTTGTAAGTCTACTATCTCAGCCCCAGGATCAGCTTTCTTATAGCAATTTAACGGTGGAAACTGGGGAGGCTGTGTCCAGATTCAAGAAAGTTGTTTCCTTGCTCAACAATGGTTTGGGTCATGCAAGAGTCAGGAAGCTCAAGAATCTCCATATCCCTTTTCCCCAAAGCCTCCTTTTAGACAATCCAAATTCTAAAACAAACAACCATCACCAAAAACATCGGCAGTTTCTGCAAACAAGCTTTTCTGACAATACAGTTCAGGAATTAGGAAATTCACTGTCTCTGGGAAACCCATCTTTGGAATTGAGCTCAAATGGGAAAAATCCTCTTCACCTTCTTCCCCAGCAGCAAATGTCATCGCCGCATTATCACTTCCTTCAGCAGCAACAGCAGCAACATAGAATGTTGCTACAACAGCAACAAATGAAACACCAAGCAGAAATGATGTTTCGAAGGAACAATAATAGTGGAATAAATCTGAATTTTGAGCATAGCTCTGGCTGCACGCCGACAATGTCATCTACTAGGTCTTTTATTTCTTCCTTGAGCATAGATGGAAGCGTAGCTAACTTGGATGGGAGTGCCTTCCATCTGATAGGAGCTCCACACTCTTCAGATCAGAGTTCACATCAACATAAGAGAAAATGTTCTGGTAAAGGAGATGAGGGAAGTGTGAAATGTGGAAGCAGTTCAAGATGCCATTGCTCAAAAAAGAGGTTAGTCACTTCCTAATTGTTTCTTCTTAATTCTGGTGTTTATCACCTGGGTTAATGCCGGTTACATGAAAGTTCAAATGAGTCAGCTACTCAGCTTTGTTTTTTTAACATGCTTTTAATTAATCATAGCTTGTGTTGTCCACAGAAAGCACAGAGTGAAGAGGTCAATCAAGGTGCCTGCTATTAGCAACAAGCTTGCAGATATTCCCCCAGATGACTATTCATGGAGAAAATACGGGCAGAAACCAATCAAAGGCTCTCCCCATCCTAGGTATGTTGAAGTGTTCTGCTTTCTCAGAGTTAAATTGATTGAAGTGGAGCATGATTGTACTTTTTCTTTCTTTCTCTCTTTCTTTTAATAAAGAAGAGCATGATGAGTATATTCATGCCGTAATAATTCTGTAATGTTGCTGAACTGATGGGTTAGTTTGGCCATTGGTATGCATTTTATAAACCAACTCCCACCTTCCTCCGGCAGTGCAAATAAATGCACTTGAGTCTTGACCTAATATCAGTTTAAAAACATATTTTTTTAATCCCTAAATTTGTCCTAAAATTAAGATTTAGTTCTTGGAAATATACTTTTGTTCCTGATTTTTCAAAAGACGTTGACTATTTGGTCCCCTTAACACTACTAGATAGCTGATATTTATAGTTAAATAATGGATTATAACTTGTATTTTTAATCTTCAGGGACTAAAATATAGTTTTGAGACAAATTTAAGGACTAAAAATAATAGATTTATTCTGAGATTTATGGTGTTATTGACTTATGACCAATATTAGTTGTGGTGGCGTGGTGGTGGAACTGCATTATCTTTATCTGTAGTTTGTGTTGGGAGTTCATGTAGATGAGCATCACAACATAACATGATTGAAAATGATTGCGATTTTGCACTCTTCAGGTTTCATTTGTGTTTGTTGACTTATAGTATTATTGTCCTCTAGTCTCTCTTGGTCTTTTAGCACAAATATTGTATCTGTATCTGCCATTTTATCCAGTAGTACCCTGCTAAAGAGACAAGTTTAAAACTAGCAGATTCCGGCTTGTAAGGCCCTCCTAACTAAACTGTGGCCTGTGGTTTAGTGTTTACGTGTATTTGGCTAAGCATTGGAGCATGTATTACTTGTGAAATCATAGAGGAAACTGACTATAATGCCTTTTATGTTCAGAGGATACTACAAATGCAGCAGCATGAGAGGGTGTCCTGCCAGAAAACATGTTGAGAGATGCTTGGAAGAGCCTTCAATGCTAATTGTTACGTATGAAGGCGAGCATAACCATCCTAGAATACCAGCACAATCCACAAATGCATGATTCGTGAAATACATTATACATGGAGAACAAGATCCATCAATCAAATTGGCTAGAGTTGGTGCTGTACATAGTAACTGTAAGTGGTGCAAGCGGTGATGATATGAGCAAGTCTGTCTAGTTAGGAAGTGATTATGATTGAGAAGATGGAGGCTGCTGTAAAATTGGCTAGTTGAAATCCTTTTAAGAACTATTCAGTGGTAGTCATAAGTATGTTAAACAATTTAGGGGGATTCTGAAAGAGTGAAATGGCGTTCAAGCCTTGTCAATTCAATTTGATAAGTCTTTTTGTATTGCTAATTGCTAATTCTGCAAGACGCATGCATCAAATGAGGCTTCTGCATACTACTGCTAGCGATATAGTAACATATTAGTAAAGATCAGACACGTATAACAGAGGAGTGAATTAAAATCAATAAACATTAAAAAGGCCTAACTGAAACAACATTAATTAACTTGGCATGGTAACATTTGTGTAAGATGATTGTAAGTGATGACTGATGAGTGCCACATTATTTGTCCCTATTTCTATTTGTCACCCGAAATAATCTATGTTTTTGGTCTCTGGGTGTGGCTATGGTTCTTGACCTTGTCCCTACTTTCTCCATCCCCACCAAGATGGCATAACAAATAAAATTCTACAAAAATAAAAGAATATAGAATATCACTAATCAATGGAATCTTTTTTTTTTTTTGAACAAAATCAATGGAATCTTCATATATAATCATTTGTTAAATAATTACGCAAGTAATTTAGAAAAATCATGTGAATGTATGATTTCAGTCCTTGTCTGATATTTGTGAGGCAGCATTTCTCAAAATAAAATCCTCATCTAGTTCCCTACTCCATCCGTGAAGGTAATAATTATACTTATTTGACTGCATTATGTTTTTTGGTGGAAACTTATTAGGACTGTTGGGCGGAAGCAAAAAGCCACAATCTGTGTATATATAAATGGAAATAGGTGGGAAGTTAGTGAAGGAAGCAGGTGAGTTAGAAGTTAGAAGGGGGGGACCAAATTGGCAACGATGGTGGGATCATAGTTATGTTCCTGGGTCCAACCTCAACTACAGTCTGTAGTCCATATTATTAAAGAATCAACAACGTCGAGCCATGTGGTTGTCGACTGCACAACCTTGAATGAATTACGTTTGCATTTCTTTCTAAGAAAACCTTGTGTGGTTACTGGTTATAAGCTTGAAGTAATTGTTATATATCGAGTTATACCCTTAAAAAGATCACAGCCTCTTCAGTTACATGTTACTCCCCAATATACAAAATCAATGCATTTAAATTAAAAGATTGCTTTTATTTTGATCTCGTTTATTTCCAACTTTTTTATTTTTTGAAAAATATGCTTATCATTTAAAAGATTAAATTTCTTCGTGTTATATTTTAGAATTAATTTAACTTAAACAATTATTAAAAACTATGTTTATAAAGGCTTCAATTTTTCAGATTTTCTTTTTAAAAAAAGTTTTCTTTTCGTAGAAAAAAATACGGTAAATTATTATGTTAAATATTTACAATCTAGAAAAAAATTTCAAAAATCATATCAACATATCTTCAATCACATTTCCTTTTTTTTAATCAATAACGAGAATAATAAATGCAACAATCCTGATTTTGTTGATATACAAACTGAAATTGGGACAGAACACCAGTTCCGGCTCATTTCCCGTTAATTAGCTATGCTCTTCATTTCCTGGCTCAATATCCGAACATTTTTCACTACTACATATTCGGAAAAAAAAACGCAAGCAAAAATCCATAGTTTTCTTTACTAATTACGCAAAAGGAATAACAAAATCATCTAAAACGCAGACAATTGTTCCAGGTAAAGCAAGCAAAGTTCAGAAGTAAAGAAAAATGGAAAATGGAGACACGAGGAGTCTTCACTTTAGAGGAATGAACCTCGATGAGTGAGTAGCACCGATACCAGGCCTACCATGCTTAACAGGCTTATAAGAGATTGAGAACTCAGCAAGATAGTGACCAATCATTTCTGGTTTAATTTCAACTTGATTGAAGGTCTTCCCATTGTAAACACCAATAATGCTACCGATCATCTCAGGTACAATGATCATGTTGCGGAGGTGAGTCCTTACTGGCTCCGGCTTTTCACCAGGTGGGGCCTCCCGTTTCTGTCACAATTTAGTTCAACTTCAGAAAGGGCCATTTAAGAATTATAATATAAATTCAAAATAAAGAGAATACAGTTTCCAGGACTGGTATGTTAAAAAGTAAAAACCACCAAAAATAAGATTGACTATGACAACAAGTCACTTAGAATCACTATGACAATAAGTTACTTAGAATCCGGACAACATAAAAATAAAGTCGCCCTTCAAATAATTTACTCATTAAACTCCATATATATAATAAAGTACACGGCAACAAAAGCTTGGACAAACTGGACTTCTTCTCATGATCGCAAATGCAACAAAAATAGAGAATAAACGTGAACAGTTAAGCAAAATCATACTATAGATACTCTCAGGTTAAAAACAACTAATGCAGTCAAACCATATCAAGAGAAGGGAGAAGTATCCAGGGTGGGGGATGGGGGGAAAAATTACAGTCCGTTCCTATTTGCTCAATTGTTGCCTCTTGTAAAGTAAATTGCCACCATACTCATCCAAGTTGTTCTCAAATCTAATCTGATTCTTCTCTTTCACTACTTTAAACACCAAATTACATAAATTTGAGTTTGATAAGATCCTTCCATATAGCAACATGTTAGGAGAGTATAGCCTTCAAGTTAAGGGCGAAGTTCAAACGAGGGAAGGCTTATGGTGGATGCCTACCTGTAAAATACACAACTCACAATTACTCAGTTTGAGGCTAGCTTAAATCCATAAAACTACCTTGCCCGAGGAACCCTGAACTTGAATTAGTTACTAAATGATGTTGCTCTTATGATGTATTCCAATTTACAACCAGGTAATGTTATGATTAAAGACCCAACACATTCACTAGCATTTTTGGGATAAATAAGTACACGTTACTCGTGTCAGTTCTAATATTAACATGTTGTCAGATAACACGTTGATCACACACGATTAAATGACTCAAATATACGTTCTAAAAATATCGAAATCACAATGGCCATTTCTGAAACATCTTACAGGAAGGCAATGACACTATCTATCCTAACTGATCTGTCATGTTGGTTATAGACAGTCGAAATCAATAATAATTCAGAACCAACACAAATATCTTACCGCCTTGCGAAGCTTCTTTATAAGTGCCATCGGCTTTCGCTTTAAGCCACGTTGAAACCTGAAATTAAACCATCAAGCGCAAAATGTCATTCATTAGATTCTGAGACAGATACATAGCGAATAAATTTAGCATCCGAATACAGTAGAGAATATATATATCCATGATAACTCAAGCACCTTCTGCGTGCCCTAGCGCAAAAGAGCTTGACAAGCTCGTCAGTAGACATGTCTAAGAGCGCATCCAGATCAACACCCCTGAAACTAAACTTCTTGAACGTTCTCTTCTTCGGCTGTCCTGGTGCGACATCTGTCTCAACATCCGCCTGAAAGACACAAGAACAAAGACGATGAGTAATAAGGGTTTGGCTACTATAACTTAACAACTCGCTTGGTTCCCGGGAAAGTGAAGGAAAATTGACCAATGGTGTCTTCTCTTAGAAGTCAAAACTATTCCGATGTTTCCTTCGCTATCCCGGGAAGATAATAGAGAATAAGGCATGAGGACTTCACCATGGCTGCGACTGAAAATCCAAAGCTGGATAGCACTTCTCCTTTGTGATGGACACCTAGGGTTTTCCTGGAAACTGATAAGAGAAAATTTTTATACGGTTCTCAGATCTTTGACCCGGTGCCTCTGGCTAGGATACTCGAAACTCATTGGGTCTGTCGGAAGAAAAAAATTTAATTGGGTCGGCTAATCGGTAAAGCCCAGTCCAACACTAAAGGTGTATAAGCTTAGAGGATGGGTTTATTTATTTAAATAATATAAAAAAAAGTATTTAGATTTTTAAGACAAAAAAAACAATTTAGATTTTTGGGACACTCGGATGTGGTCCGAGTGTCCCATTTTACGTGGCCCAATCACCCGGTGCCACGTGGCACCGGGTGAAATTTTTTTTTTTGTTTTTTTGGGATACTCGGATTCGTCCGAGTATCCCAGTGTGTCAGTCAGCGACTGACACAGCGTCAGTCGCTGACTGACTTTTTTTTGGGACACTCGGATGACATCCGAGTGTCCCAAAAAAATTTGAATTCCGCGAATCACGCGGTGCCACGTGGCACCGCGTGATTCGCGGAATCCAAAATTTTTTGACCGTTCAACTGAACGGTCAAAAAATAATAATAGGGTTGGCCTCATCCCCCCTATAAATAATATGTGTGTGTTGTGTTGTGGTGTATTGTATGTTGTTTTGTGTGTGGTGTGTAGTTTTGGGGTAAGAATAAGAGGAAGTGGAGAGTGAAAATAAGAGAAAGTGAGAGAAGAAAAAAGAAGAAAGAGGAGAAGGAAGAAGAAAATAAATTGGTAAGTAAATTTTTTGTGTTGTTGATTATTTTTAATTATATTTTTAATTTCGAAAATTTATTTTTTATTTTGAAAATATTTTTTTT